>QYAP01000408.1:0-50522 GCA_003988905.1 Hymenotorrendiella dingleyae
TTGGAGAGAACCTTCCTTTCTTCCTTAGCTTTGTATTTTCGGAAATACGACCTTTTAGTAAACGCCTCAGGGCTCCTCTTACTAAACCGTGACAAAAAATAAATATTATATTTTTAGAATTTAAAGAAATTATCCTTTTTAAATTTAAAAATAATGATTTTAAATATATTAAAAAAATTAAAATTAAATTAATTATATTTATTAATAATAATCTTTTTAATATTTTTATTATTAAAATATTTAATAATATTAAAGAGATTAATATTCTTAAAGTTAATTTTAATAAAATATTAAATATATTAATTATTAATAAATATTTTAAATATATAAAAATATTCAAAAAATTAATAAAATTAATAAAGGTGATAAAGGTATTTATAACGGAAAACCTTATTTTAATTAAGGATTTTAATAAATTTTATTAAGTTTAAATATAAAAAAAGGAATTAAAATAAAAAAATAAAAGAAATAATTGGAATAACCAGTTACTCGAGGGGGTAGCCGAGTGGGGGAGAGCGTAGCAATTATTACTAATTAAGAATCTTCTTTTTTTATCTCTTTTTATGCCTCCGGCGGTGCTATTTTACCTCCGGCGGCCACTGCCGTGGGGGCCGAGTTCGCTGCGCTCTAAGAACTACTCAATTATATGCAGTATTAACTCTAAGAGCTTATTCTTTTGCCTCCGGCGGCCACTGCCGTGGAGGCCCAGTTCGCTGCGCTCTAAATCGATGAATTTTGACCATATTTCATCGAGGAGAAAGCTCTTCGGGGGTAATACCATAACTCCGACCTGCTTGCTCTCGGGCGGTCTAGCCTTTAATAATTGATTCCTGAATGCGCTATAGTCGTAGAAAGATAATTCTTGAGCTAAAAGAAAGCCCTAGTATAGAACTTATACATTTACGATAGAATTGATTATAACTTTTAAATTGGTGGATTGCATCGAGTTCTATTATACACCAAAAAGAGGTGAGGCAGGTGGCCCGAGCTTCCTGCACCCCTTCGCTTAATCGGATCAAAATCGAGGGAATTACCGAGGTCGAGTTGAAGAGTTGACGTCCCAGAGGCTCTGAGGCTCTCTCGCTTATGCACGACTGGTAGACGCCACCGACGTCACGTGGCTGAGGCCCTAAAGTCAGATTCTCGGGAGGCTCAGCATTTAATAATTAATTCCTCAATGCGCAAAGCAGCTAATAGAACGATTTTTGCATCATTGGAAAGCCATTTATTGGAAATGACATATAAGCAAATTTTTAGGGCTGCAACCCTGATATTGGTGGATTGCATCGATATTCAAGAAAAGCTGAAAGAGATGGGGTGTGGCTGGCTGTCTTGAGTGTGGCTTTCGCGCAAGTCACGTTACAGTGATTTTTTTCGACCAATAGGAAAGCTGGATTCTATGAAATTTCGAGGGAATAATATTTTAAAAGTATTATTAAAAATAAATTATTTATATAAGAATTTTAATATTTTATAAATATTTTATTTTATAATATTATAATTACTATTATTATCTAATATTATAAGATGAAATCATTTAATTGAAAGGTTAATAAATAAGAGGTTTTCTAAGGGGGTAAGAGTCCTCGCTTAAAATGAGGCATATGCCCGGGTGAGGCACGTGCCCTAGCACCCCAACAAAATATTTTCATTTATCGATTCTTATGCGCAACCCGTAGAATTGATCCTGCAATTAAAAAAACCTGCAGTATATCAATAGTCAATTAAATAAGTAAGTGCATCCAGAAACTGAGTGTTTCCGACCGGTGGTTGTTGAGGAATTGATTAATTGAAGTTACGATCGTAGTCATCCCGATACCGGCGCTACGTAGCGAGGAACGTGAGAATATCAGGATTTTGAGTTTAGCAAAAACTGGTCCCAAAACACAACCATAGCAGTGGTGCGCCGTAGCAAACATGTGGGCATGCGCCACGGAATTACGGCTTTTCAGATAAGTTGGTCAGCCTACTGCGCGTCGACTTCTAAACGACAACATTTTGGGAATCTTCCACATTTCTGACGGAGACATACCAGGCTTTCTCATTCAAGCCGGATGAAAACTAAGAAGTTGGACCCTACCTCCTATCATCGTTAGTACTCCGCTGCTTGTAGTGATAGTGTCAAGTAGTTGACAGAAGAAAGTGACTAATCCAGCCAAGCATAGCCCAAAGGCTGCAATGAAGTCACGAAAACAAAAGTTTGGGTATTATAATTTGATATAAAAACCACTGAGCTCAGTAGCTATTCTGTGCTTCTCTAGCCATGACAGATAGCTCGTCATTCGCCGGCAATAACGCCACTTTACGGCCGATATTTGCAGCTACATTCGAATGCAGGAAGATTTTCAACGAATGTCTAGAAATCGAACAACTTGCAAGACAACAATGGGCGGAGAATCGCTTGGCGGATTTTAATCTCTGGGCCGCCGGAATCGGGGCTTCTGCCTCAATAGGGGCCTCCTTAGATGAGCGCCTTGCCGGAAAGCTGGATATCAGAGATCTCGTATTGAACCTTCTGAATATTCTGCAAGCATTTCTCAAAGAGTGCCAAAAGTGTGGCCAGCCTTCGATAGATCAGGACCTACAGACAGCAAGACTCAGAAGCGACACCCCCCCGGGAGCTCAGCCAAAGCGTTCATTCTCGCCTTATTCCGATTCGTCCTCGACTAGGTCCGATGCTGATGAGCAAGCTGTCGAACTTGAAGGAGATAAACCCTCTGAAGCAATGAAAGGCACTGAGGCAATACTAGACCAGCTAGTCAGACTTTCTGTGGCAATCCGAAAATCTGGCACGCATGCTCGATTGCAAAGAGCAGACCAGGTGACCAACAGCCCCGAAAGCTCTGTGCCGCCGTCCCCCGAACCTTCACTTGGAAGTGGTAGTAACACTCAATCTTACCGGAGGTCGGCTGCGCCTCTCACAGGTTCGAGCCAATCTCCGACTAAGGAGGGAAAGACACTCGATCGCGAGTTAACAAGATTGGGTTCGAGCTTGCGAGATCCGCCGAGGCCGGAACTCCCGGCTAGATCGAGTAACAATTGGACATGGGATACGACTTCGGTGTATGATCTGACTGTTGAAATCGTAAATGCATACTTCGTCAAAGAGTTTGGAAACTTCCATTTCTTTACTCAGGTGAATATCACTTCTCATCTTTGTCATATATCGGGCTGATGGATAACCATAGGAAGTGGATAGCGACACCATTCGCTTCTGGGTTCCGGAAAAGCTGTCAAGGGTAATAACAACAAAATTTTGGGCTTCGCGAATGCGGCTAACCGCTATATAGCAACAAAAGAGGGCTTTGAGGGCTATGGGCCCACGAGCTGGGAGGCATTAGATATTCGCTGATTTTCTTACGATCGTAGGGCATGTTGAACGTTAAGGCCAACTATTTACATTAGTTCTCATCTTATAGCGGCTATTAAGTGTGGGATAACTGAAGATCACATTCTTTATTGTGGGAGATTATTACGTGCTAACAGAGGCTCGTACTCTTGTCTTTCCTTTCTTCCAATTCCCAAATCGCACGGTAATTCCTATTCTCCTTTCTTATGAGAGACCTAGGGACCTTTTTTTTTTATCATTTTCAAGATTGCTATATATACGACTGGTTTATTTTAACGGCAAACTATTTTAATCCTTCTAACTTACATAGGAATTTGGCTTTGCTCCTTAAAAAGGCTTGGACCAATCAGAGCCCTCGGTTATTAGACCTCGGAAGTAAATCATTACAAATGATTTTTTTCCCTCTGGATTCAGAATATGGCAAGTTTCAGAAGTCAAATTGATTACAAGTCACCAACCCTTGAACCAATACTTTTGCAAGGAATGATGCCACCCACGAACCTTCAAGATGCTGGTCAGTGTTTAGATCACGTGAAATTTCCACAACATTCAGGAGGATTTGAGTGGATCAATTGTGGCCCCACATACACGAGGACGCGAGGTGCTGACAGTTAAGTGCTATGCCCATCGACACAAGGTTTTGCCAACCATTGTTTCCATACGGCTCACGCGACGCATTCTTCCAGCAGGCGCGATTTAATTGTCATCTCTTTCTTTCTGTTGTCACCCCTGCTTTGCTGAATGGCACCGCAGTTGCTCGCCCAGCCCAACTGGGAGGGCTGCCTAAATCGGTTCTTCCGATATGTTGAAAAAAATTGCGAGCAGGAGATTTTCGCCCCCGAAGACGCTGAAGACAGTAACTCTACAAAACTGCGACCTTTCATGCCTCTCGATCGGATTAAACAATATTTTGAGGCTTCACAGGACTTTGAGCTGAGAGAAATCCTTTCGGCGCTGTTTCCCAACACCCATGTCGACCCCCTGGCAAAGATTATTCTGGACAATTATTGCGCAGTCTTCTGCACCCTGCTATACATCTCTCAGGGTCATTATATAAAACACTTGTTCACTATGAGAATTTGAGCGACTCGTACCTGCCGTTCAATCTAGAAAGTCCCTCTGCGCATCTTCCAACTCCCCTAGGAAACTCCACTTTCCTGCGCGACTTCTGCGAAGAACAATGGAGATTCTGTGCCCTGAGATTTGAAAAACTGTGGGACAAACATTTCGATAGCGAACGGGTGCTGCCGATTGTATCAAAACAAAAGCTCAGCGAAGGTGCCACCGCAGATCTCTGGCTTATCGAAATCTATCCATTCTACAATGGACTGAAAGGAGAGGAACCCGAATCAGTAAATATGATCTCTTTGCGTATCAAACTGATGACCAAGAAACTAACATCTTTCTGAACAAGGAATTTGCAGATACATTCGTTTTGAAGGAATATTCTACAGGTGACGCACAAATGTACTACGACAAGGAAATAGCCGCTTTTAACACTATTGGGCCAAATTCTCATATAATTAAATTCTTAGGCAGTTTCAAAAGAGGGGATACTATGAATATCATATTGGAATATGCAGACAAAGGAAATTTGCAGCAATTTTTCGAGCAACAAATTCCACCCGCAGGTGGACTACGAATTATAAAATTTTGGGAAGAACTGTTCAATTTGACGGGAGCTTTGGCGAGGATACATGAAGTGGAATTTACTGTTTCCGGAGGCTCTCAAACTTTTCAAGGGTAGACTCCCTGATCAGAAATATTCATTGCTTCAGTATTGACAGCTTCCAGGTGGCACCAAGACATAAGCCCTGAAAATATACTTGTCGTAAGCAATGGGAGCACTGCACCGGAAGACTGGCAGTTCAAAATTGCCGATCTAGGGCACAGTCATTTCAAGGTAAAACCTTCATCGGGGGAAGATTCTACAGCAAATGATAATTGGGGAACGAGAACTTACGGTATGAAGTTATATTCCACCAATATACTCTCCTAACTGAGCTATTTAGGTGCGCCGGAATGCTCCAGACCAGACAGTCTCACCAGAGAACTCAAACTCAAAGTGAAGCCGACCGTGGATGTTTGGTCTCTGGGGTGTATATTCAGTGAAGCTGTTCGATGGATAACCCACCAAAGCCGTGGTGTTCACGACCATCGTAATGAGCGCAGGAGCGAAATTAGTTCTCTTTCGCTTGATCTAGCCGTCACTTGCTTTCACGATGGCGAGGCTGCTCTCAACGCGGTTCATAAGGCACATGAGGTTGCATTAGCAGCCCTTTGCGATGAAGATTTTATCACGGGCTCCGTAATCTCAATGATTGAGCACGATATGCTAATCGATGATACTCGCCGAGTTAAAGCGCGCGACCTTTGGAAAAGACAACTACGAATTCTCAAAGACTCAAAGAGAAAGTTGGATGAAATATGTAAGCCCTCAATCGAACCACACCCACACACAATTGCCGCAGATAATAATACCAAAAATATAGCCAAACGTGGCGAAAAGGACCCCGTGGCAGGTCCACCGCGCAGCTTGCCTCCTTTTCTGCCTCCTGGTCATGTCCACGAGGCATAAAAAGATACTAATGATTTGCTCCCGGCATAATCATTTGGGCTGAGAAGATTAGTGGCCCAAACGGGGCAATATCAGTCGGAAACTTGGACCAGGTGAAGATAAACTATCGATTTTGTTTAATTATCATGGATGCGACTACTTGAATATTCTTCCTGGTACTATGTTTGGGAATCAAATCGACGCTGAACGCTTCACAAGAGGTCACTGGCTCATCTTCCAAATCTTCTTGCCCATAGTATACCCAAACTCCCATTCGTTCAGTCCAAGAGGTTTGGGCTTTCAGCTCAAGAACACACACTTTTTTACACTTCCATTGCTATTGGACCATCACCACAAAGCTCAAACCCTTCGACAAGATTCCTTAGCCTGTGTTTGGTTAGCTCTTAATTCGGTCTAAACAAAGAGAATTGGACGTACGGATTATACACCGCGGAGTAGTACTGTTGCACGATCATGCAATAAACGTCTTGTTTTTCGAGGCCCTTTGCTTTGCGCAATCGCTTCCAATGCACCCCCTTGGAGTTCAAGCAAAATTCAACGGCAGTGGAATAAGTCTCGCCCATCGTCCTCTGCAACTCTGCAATGATTTCTACAGCTGTCCAACTTTCTGTGGAATTCTCCACCCTAGGATTGTGCATCTCATATTGAAGCGTTCCATTATCCGGGTCGACGTACACGTTGGTGATGATATGTCCTGTGATGATTTCTACTAGCAGTTTCCCAATTGCATGTATATTCTTTCCTAGATTGGTGGGATCGTCATGGGACTTATCTAGCAGCGCCTTGGTTTGAAGTAAGTATCTCCGCGGTTTTGCCAACCGTTTCGTTGGGAATTGTATATGCTGGATACGAGGATCGAAGAACCATGAGGTTCCGCACAAAATCAACCCAAATTCTGTGATTTTGTGGGCAAGCACAAATCTTTCTGAGCGCGGAAACCCCCTCACTGACGAATCCTCGATATGGTATATGAGAGATTTCAAAGGTGTTAGGATTGTCTCTGATTTAGTGCCGTTTTCAAGAATTATTCTCCTATCTTCAGGGGGCCGGTATACGCGGAATGTTGAGATCGTTTCCGAGCTGCAACTCAAAATGAGATCCAAGACCTCACTGTGAAATGCATCTTCACATGCCTTTCTTAGAATATGGCTCGAGTCGACCACTGTCGCACCCTTAGGTTCTGTCGGCTGAGAACACGGCCCCTCTATCAAAAGATCAATTAACCCAGTGCTCGAAGACGTCAACCGCGGCAAGAGAAGACCGAAGTCTAGGCTAAGAAACTGGCGAGTCGCGGTCTCTATCATCTCGAGAGGGTCTTGCTGCTTTACCAGATTCATTTCAAGATAAAAATCTGGCAGATCGTTCCCTTGCGCCACCACAACCGAGTTATTAAAATGGCAACAGGCTTGGAACACGGCTTTCGAAGCTTCTCGACTCTCAAGTACTAGTCGGACTAAGTCTTCAATTTTGGCAAGCTCAAGGTCCATCAGCTCAGGGTTTGATGGTAGACCTTTTCGGTGGCCGTTGCTGTTGTAGGACTTGATAGCGATACTTTCGAGATCCGCTAGCTTTTCTTTCAAACACTTCAAGCGTACTTTCAGCGCCTGTCCACGCGAAAAGACAAATTTTGCAATACTCGCGGGTGAGAGGGCTTTTTTGGCATCTGCTGTAGAAGCAAGGAACTCCGCGGTGCGTGTTTGACTATCTGGCAACGAAGCGTTCGTTACGCGACCTGTTTGTAGGGTGTATTTTGTGTGGCTGAACCATTCCTTTAAGCGGCGTTTTTCAACTTTGGCTGTGTCGATAAATTTTCCGAGAATGGCCTCAAACTCAATACACAGGGCTTGGATAGAAGTTAATTGTGCGATTATCGTATTAACATTGCTCTGTCGATGCCAAAGTGTTCTGAGATAACGAGTCGATACCAACTGGGATGGCTGGGTAGACTCCTCGTGGCTAATCGAATCGAGCCCCCAAAGCCTTAGCCATAGATTCAATTCCGTCCCAAACTTGTCGAATTCGTCTGATAACTGCTGGAGGGTACTTCCAACTTCTTTAAAATCGCGGCCCAGAGTATGGAGGTCAGCGAGCCAGGTCTTAACAGTGTTTATGGCACCGATGGCACCATAAACAGCCCCAACGATGGCGAAGGCCTCAGCCACCATCGTATTTTCGATGAGAGTCTGGAAGACTCAATTCACTGTTCTTGACGATAATGGGAGAGATTTATAGACTCAAAAATGTAATACGCAACTGTGAGACTTCAATTCGATGGGGAGGGAGGGAAGGAGGGATGAAAAGTTTTCACTCTCAGCCGCAAATACCGCATGGCTTCTTTTTTGTGCGGCCTTGTTACACGGCTTTATGGCGGCATGGGTTGCCTATTCTTTCAATAAGCCACCAATTTTATGCCTGTACTTCGCAAGAACTTTGACCCTGTGCTATTTTTTTCAGCTTCATCCCCTGAAAAAATTAAGGAGCATAACATACCAAACACTCGCTTTCCAGCACTTTCGACGAGGTCCAATCATCTGGATACCGTATTAATTGGGTTATACGCCCACCCCTTATCTCCCATTTAAGACCTCATTGTGCCAGACTAGAAGAGAGAATGAATCTTAAAATGGGAGAGGTCCAGGAAACGGGAGACCTCTCTCTTATTCTACCTCAATTCTCTGATGTTCTGGTATAATGAGGTTTTAAATGGGAGAGAAGGGGTGGGGTTATAAACCAATTACAGTAATGCGATAGATTTATCCGATTCCGAGGACGTACAAACCACACCGCTACTGTCAGCAGTGGTACTACATTACGTGGAGCAACGTCTTGAAACACAAGCCTGCAAGTAGATCTTTGCAGCAAGTTCCACACAGGAATATACATCCCAACTCGTCGACCTAAACGCCAATACCAAAGTTCCAGAAATTTCCTTTCTCAAAGGTGGCTTTACAGGCGAAAAGCATGCATTCAGATACGGAAACTCCCAGTGCCACAGCTAGCCCTAGACTTTTGGCCGCTTTCCCACTTCGATCTGCGCTTCGAGAGCAATGCCTCTCCTGCTTTGATGGAATCACCGTTTGCACTGAGAAAGCACGAGAAATGGCAGAGCGGGATGGTCAGCTTGATGGTATCGGGATATCAAAACTACAACTCCTCGCGCGAATCCTTGATGAGGAGAGGCTCAGGCTCGATGTTTGGATGCAGGAGTGTGGGGCAAATAGAGGCCATCTTCCCACAGGCTTGCAAGAACACGACTTATTCCAATCCATCAGCTCCGAACTACGAAATTTTCACTCTTTCCTACCTATGGTGTTGAAGGAGATTATGCTGGCAAGGGGCGAAGGTTCATCGAAGAGCGATACCCACCATTTCGGTTCACAGCCAAGAGTAAGAGGAGAGGACACACCTACGGGCACCGGTACTGACGATGAGAGTAACCTTGTCGTAGCTGGAATAAAGTCTTCAATTCGGAACTTAGCCTCGATGCTACCGTCAATCCAAATGGCAAGGGCAATCCATTCCAAGTCTGGTCCGTACGCGACCCTAAAGGAAGGCATTGAAGCCCGGTGGAGATCTTTGGATCAGATGCATCAGATAACCAGCGGCGATGAACAGTCGGATTCAGTTGCCAGTGCAGGTGCTTCATCCACAGCCTCTGATTACGAAAGTTGTAAAAAATGCCAAGTATCATTTCCCTGGACAGTTCTGTCCTTTCACGAAGAAGCTTGTTCTGGGGACAGAAGTGACATGGAAGTTTCTGCTACAAATCCAAATGAACCCAGTCAATCACTTACGCATCCTTTGACATCTGCTCAAATGGAACGAAACAACAAACCGGCAGATGAAGTTTTGTTAGAACCAAGGTCACAATTGGTTCCAGAATACGCGAGCGAGCTGTCGGAATTCGACTTCGAAGGTCAAGAAGAATTTCATGAATTTGGAAGTCATATACTTCGTCAAGCTGACCGTGGACTGCCACAATAGACAATTGAAATTCCTTCTAGCCCGGCTTCAGCTGATTTCACTCAGGGCATTGCTACTAACGTTAACGTGGCATCAAGTCCGACGGGTGATAGCACAGACTCAAATATGACAGGAAACCTTTGGCCGGTTCGTCAGAACACCACCCGACTCTACAGCACATCCTACGATGACCAAACACTGCAAATGTTCAACAACTTCGACACTCCAGTATCCCCCTCCAACCAATCACTTCATGAAATGTCAATATACTCCCCTGTCACGCAACCACCCTTACCCACACTTTCAATTCAACAGGGGCCATCATATTCCCATTTTTTCCCTCAACCACTTCCGAAACCTGTTAGTACAGATTATATGACTATAGAAGAGGCAATACAATGGAGGCAGAAGTGCAAGTCATCCCGTACTATTGCACAGGGTCTGAACAAAGACCTGCAAAAACGATTAGGCGGACGCGATCATGTACGGAAAACCCCAAGCTCCAGTTAACATTTTCTAATCTTTCTGTTAGGTGTTTTTGATTGACGACTCAATCAGCATGATTCCACACTGGGAAGAGGTTCTCCGAGTTCTAGAAGCATTGTCATATATTGTGAAATCGATGAATAAAGACGGCCTCGACCTATATTTCACAACCTCACCCAATCATAAGCAGAAAGGAGTCAAGAAAACCAAGCTTCTCATAAGCCACGCAGAGGCTAGGAAACCTTTCAACAAGACCGCCAGTACGGACATGAATATTCCAATGACCAAGATACTCGAGGATTACATGGAAAATCTGGAAAAACGTCGGAAGTCTATCCACATGTTTCGGGGAAAGCCAAAGCCACTGAGTTTGTATGTCCTTACAAATGGTGTCTGGGAAGCGGATGTGACTGCCGAGATACCCATTCGAAACCCGGTCCAGAAGTTGGGAGCTCGAGATCTCAGCAGACTAGTACTGGATCTCAGAAAAGATCGGCTCCAAATAGGAATCCAATTTATTCGTTTTGGTAATGATCCTGTTGGTAATGACCGATTTGCTAAATTGAAAAACAATGTTAATCTGCCGCGGTAAGAATTTAGGTTTTCCCGCTTGCTTGCCTACGCTAATTGTATAATGACAGGGACATTGTGGATATAGAGCAGAGTAACGGGAATGTCTGGAAAATGCTTCTTGGTGGAATTACCTAGCTCTAGATTTGATGCCGATGAGAAGCAAACAAATCAAGTCATATTGCTGTGATACCATATATAACACCATGGGGCGAAATTAATTAATGCGTATTTTTTAACAGACACATAAAAATATCATCACTCATGAAACGTACTACATCCTCACAGGTGCCTGACACGCAGGAAGCCTACATACGATCATTATACATACAATCTTGAATATCCCAACTGTATCACCCCTGGGAATACTGTAGTAGATCCTTTTCCCTATATATAAAGCTCCACACACACAACATTATCGAGTTCACATCTCGCCGAGTCGCCGGCAGCAGTAGAATCACAGTTGACATCGAGTGACCGCACTTTCTCCCAGCACTTAGCTAAAAAGAATATCTCAAATGGTCTTTCTTCTCAGAGCCACTCTACAGTATATTTATGAAGCAATTTGTAGAGATAAGAGTTTCTAAAAGAAAACCGAAAGACAACCAATCCGGGGGTGAGTAAATATAGGGAGTTCATAGATAGATAAAGACAGAAGAAACAAAATTTTACACCTGAACCACATTCCGTAAATTTGTGAGAGTCAAAGTACTTTTCCAAAATCCCAACCCTCCAAAGCTCTCAAGTACCAAGTACCTGGTATGCAAAACACCGGAACAGACCCGAACCACGACCAACCTTGGGTCGAGGAGCAACCTTCTTCACATCACCAACTTACCTATCAAATACGTTAACGCGCACGTCGGCCGCCCCCTCCTTCACTTACTCTATGCCTACACACCCAACTTCAAGAATCGCCAGTCCATCCGAGCATGAAAGAACGAGGACGTACGTACGTAATCAAAGAGGTGGTCAGCAACAACGGATAGGCGGAGACGTGGGAGAGGAAGTACTGATACATAGACAACATGGATCGCGAGCTAGTGTGAAACAAACTAGTACCAACCAGCAGCATGTTATACCACCGCCGTCTTGTAGATAGATTTGTATATCAATCCTCTAGTCAACAAAGTGTTAAACAGCGACAGACATCAAAACCTTTCCAACAATATCCCATCCTCACCTCGAATCCACTTCCCACCCACTTCCCACCCCATCTCCATCTCCACCTCCACAAACCCACCAAAATCTCCACCAACACCCCATCTCATCTCATCTCACCCCCTTCCCCCACAGTGCGCAAGAAGCAAAGAAAACCGTTATCTGCACATCATCTCGCAGGCCTCGCTACCTATCTTCCCTCCCCTCTTCCCGCCCGTTCCCATCGGCATCTGCACGCAAGCAATACCCAGGCAACCTTGCACTTTCCCTCTGAACCAGGCTTTCCTCCAGGGCTTCATGTTGGTTCTGAGTCATACGCCTATCTCAATGAGTGCCTAGTTTCCTCGATATTCCGTCAGCTCTCTCTGGCTGCGTAACACAAGCTTTACGGATGCAGTTAAGCTCGAAGCGAACTCGATACTCGATATGCCAAGGGGTGTGAAGGAGGCCAAGGGGGCTGGAGTAGACACTAGCAAGCTGACATCGAATGTTTCCTTCCCTGAGGAGCCTGCCGAGGAGCCCAGGTGTTAAGGCCAGGCAAGAATGTGAAATGGGGTTCATGATCACTCACCCGCCATACCTTGACACGTTGAATCTGACGGGCTCACCAATCAGGGCCTTCGATTTCGGTGACGGAGTAGTAGTAGGTGATATTGCCTTGGTAGTCCATAAAAGGACTCTCCTCGAACACTTGGACGGAACGGCAAACATCGCCAACGGTGCCGCCCTCCCATTTGCAACAAAGATTTTCCCACATTGACCGCATCACAGCTGAGCAACAACGGCACTGGAAATTACAAATTTGTGTGCTGCAGAGGGCTAGCCCCTTCCAAAAGGGGGGGAGGCGAGTCCCAAATGGGGACCCCTGTCAGCCACCCCTCCCCTCTTTCCTGCTCATCGCTCATCGCTCCAGGAAGGACTCGCCAGTGACATGTTGTATATGGGCTGACGTGAGAAACGGGCACGCAGCCGTCAAAAGGCACATCCGGGAATGGGATCATGGACAGGATCGTCTTCGGTCCAGGAGGTCCTTCTCCCAAAAGGCGGGGTCGGCAAGAGCTCGGCGGAGAGGACTGAGAATGGAATAGACGTGACATTGAAAGGATTGGGGGGGAGGCCTACTTCCGCTTGGCCGCAAGTGTGGGTTACAATGCTACATCCATGAGCACAACTTACGCGTAGTCGGCCACTTGGGAGGTGTTGATGATGGGTTGAGAGTGTGTCTTCCTGGAATCCAGTGGTGCATAGGGTGCCGACACTAGTGGACCTATGCAAAGCTATTCCCACCCTGAGCAAGATGTTTGCAGAGATTGACGCTCTGCACCTACATCCACCCAGACTGCTGGGACTGATGAATTGCTAGATTCTACTGACAGGAGCGATCTGGTCCCACGGGCAGCAGACTATCTGAAGCGCTGTTGTAGTACATACCTCAAAGGCAACTTGTTTTGGGCATGCCCGAAGGCCAACTTTTCCCCATAGATAACCATGCAGATGGATGAGTTTCGACCCATGGGTGTCGATATTAAAAGACTTAATTACCAAAATAGTTCTTGACTTGTAACCGAAATTCTGTAATGCTTCGTTGAAAACCACGATCCCATTCCCAACAGAATAATGCTCTGCTGCCTGAGACGTAGTGTATAAGTTACACATTCAAGTGAACACGACCTGCACTTGTGGGAAGTGTGAAATGTGAAAATGGGACTGATATTGCATGTGCACAGCGTTCCATCATCAGCGGCCAGAAACTGGAATATGAGGCGTTCAACATTGACAAATTTGAAATGGTTTTTGATGATTGAGACGTTGCATCAATTAACAGGGGAAGCAAGCCTAATGGAGAAAAAAAGATTCTCCACTAGATATGGGGCGTGGGGTGTTCGTGGAGACCATAGGCAGGCCCCGATTCCTTGAATGGGTATCCACTGCGGATTGGAGGGGACTTGGCATGTTTAATGTATTGTAACTTTACAGTTAGCTCTACCAAGTTTTATCTTGCAAGTATACTTATCAAGAAAGCATGTAGTAGGCTCGGAAAGTTATGGTAAGGCGGACCACAGGCTTCTACTGTAGTGTTTTTGAGCGGAAACAACTGTCCGAGAACCGAATCTGGTGTCATTCTGAAATGGTTATAGGTGGCGTCAATGTCCATGAGTAACTCGGAGAAGCCGCAAGAAACAGTCTTTCGCGCAGGAACGGGCTATTAGATGTGTGACGGGAGCTGCCGCTATTCGGTAAATTAACCAGTCGATACTCTTCAAAGAGGAAGGATGGATATAGCATGAGTTCGTGGCCCCAATGAACCCATGGATGATCCAAACCAGGTATTCTGAAGATCAGCAGGAGAGAGGCAAAGGGCTCAGAAATTCAAGTCTCCACATGAAATTTGACCTCAAATCCAAGGTGATTGTAGCCGCGAAATGAACCCAAAACCCCCACCGGAGTTGGCAACGGCGGTTCCTGGTTATACATAGCCATGCATATTATAACCTGTCTTATTGTACCGGAAGTCCCGGTGCTTCTCTTCGGTTTATGGTAAGTTCCAGACCAAATGGAGAACTATACGACAAAATTAACTATGGTTCGTACCAACTATTT
Source organism: Hymenotorrendiella dingleyae (assembly GCA_003988905.1). Classification (NCBI taxonomy): domain Eukaryota; kingdom Fungi; phylum Ascomycota; class Leotiomycetes; order Helotiales; family Helotiaceae; genus Hymenotorrendiella; species Hymenotorrendiella dingleyae. Next base: position 14,709 of record QYAP01000408.1, read on the forward strand.
TGAATCGCATCACCTGCGAGCATGGATGCTATGACGTCTTGGTTCATGCCAACCCAAATCCAGTCAGACGAGGCGTGTAACGGAGTCGTGATGTGCCGGTCTTGGGGCTATTTGCAAAATGCAGTGCTATTTACATACCTTTGTTCGATTTGGGCAATATGTATGTAACATGATAACATCCCACAGCAGAACAAGTTTCAGACAGCAACCAGCTCCTTCAATTCACCGATGGGCTTGCACCAGTAAATAAAACCTTGTTCAACAACAGTTGCTCGTTGCAGATTCAAGGTAGCTTTGATCGTACACCTAAGCAACATACAAAGTCAAAAGACAAGTAAGTCCCTTATGAAAGATGAAGCATTGGCTAACTATGCCACTAGCCAATAAGAGCAGAGCTAGAAAAATAAGACATAGCATATTTTTTGTTAGAGAACTGGGTTAGGGGACTAAAGATGGCGCGGCACAGATCTTTATGTATGAGAGAGAGTCAGCAATATTTGAACTAACTTAGCCCATGGTAGTTCTGCAGCACGTTGCTTCTCAGCTTGTACCTGGAAAACGTGAGCACTGAATTTGAATAGATGGCCATTTAATAACCTATCAAATCGCGCGGAGAATGATAGCCTTATTTAGAGTATGGGAAATGATGTGTTACCAAGGCCACAACAATAACGCCCGCAGCGAGGCAATTTTGAAACTGTAGATGGTCAGAATTGTCTACCAGCAATGTAACTCAACATCAGATGAACTGACATTCAGCTGGATGATGAACGCTTCGTAGATCCTTGCGACCAAAAGCCGGTCTGCAAGCCGTGGGGTTGATGGATACGTGGGGTGTCAAGCGGCCATGCATCCGCGAGATCAGATGTGGCAGGTCTTCAATTCTGACCCCCATGAGGCGGTTTACGAACTCGACTCAATTCTTTGCTCCTGGAGAGCCTGGTCCTGGTGGCTTCGGGGGTCGATAATCCGATAACCGTCATCGGTCCCTTAGACAGGGTTCAGAGGTATCCTTGATGGCGGCTAAGCCAGATGGCGGTTATGACAGGAACCATTCAAAGAGCGTTGTTCTCCATGATAGGTATCACAGTCGTGACAGTGCGCTTGGGCAGTGATACTAGCTGGGGTTCGGGACTGTTCAAGGACCAAGGTACGCACAACGGGGTATGTCATTCGACTCGGACGATATCTCGCTCGCAGACTCGTTCTGCAAACGAACGAGCTTCCCCTCCCATTATTCTCCGAACGACGCACGGCTGGGGCGACTGGACTTCCAAGGCGGTACTTTGTGCATCTGTAGAGTGCTCCGCAAGCCTCTCAATCAGGCACCACCTGCATACCGTAATTTTGTCGAGAATTGCATGTCCTGCCAGCCGGTATGTCCAGCATATATTGTATCCGCGTTGCGAGGAGAGGCGAGGCGCGAAAGACGTGAGGTTGAGGTTGTATACCCGGTACTGAGCAATGTCTGGCTTATGATTACCCGTCACCCTTGCCTCCCGTCACACCCGTCGGCAAGCCACCATCGGGCCAGCCATAGTGAGCCGTCAAGGCCGTGTACAAGTTGTGAGCCCATCGGAAGCTCGACCAGGTCCACCAGGTCCAGTGAGAAATACATCAAGGTCGTTGAGGTCGCCAACCGCTGATTGACTGCCCTTTTCCTCGACGCCTCCAGGGCGGCATAACCGATGATCCGATCACATATCTAGCCCGTTGACAAGTGCATCCCCGTCCATCTGCCGTCCATTGATATTCGCCCACCGTCCATGGGTGCGTTTTGTCGGTAGAGCTTGGCAGGGCTGTAACGGAGGAGGGTCCTGGACGTGAAAATGGAAGAAAATAATGCGTCCCACGTATTTTCGTGGCGGCAATGGCGGCGAGAACTTCTGGCGGAGAATCAAGTACCGTACGGCAGGGCAGAGCGGTCTGCGGCTGCAAGAGAGAGGAGTCAACGCATGGCAGGACAGCCCAAGCAACCGCACAATGGATCTGAGGAGGAGGAGGACGTTTTTTCCTCACATTGATGGATATTGATCGATCCTTGTCTCACCCACGCGCGCTGCTCACGGCCAGGGAAGCGAATAGGTCGACGACAAGCATCATAGCGGCAGGAAAGCGGAGGGGTCTGCCTTTCAAGCTGTGCAGACCTGTAAGGGGGGCAATGATGACATGGAGGAGGAGGGGTGTTGGAGAGGTCGAAGTCGAGGACGAGGGTCGAGGACGGACGAGGGGTCGAAAGCGCAAAAGGTGAAAGGTACGGGACAGCATTGTTGCCGGAAGCTGGCCCGGTCCAAGCCCCAGCCTGGTCCTAGACGACTGCTCCAGGTGCTATCGTTCCCTTCGTCACCTCCCTATAGAATTAGCTAAAGTCACTCACGAGTAGTAACGACCAATTCCCGACCAATCTACTAGCAGCCTTTCTCCGCTTCCGTCCCCGCCATTCACCCTACTACGCAGTACGCACTACCCACTACGCAGCTACGCCATCGATAGGATAGCGCCGTATAAAAGTTCGGACGACTCCCCTCCCCTCTTCGGCCCACCCGAGTTCAGACTCATGTTCCCCTCCCTCCCCTCCCTCTCAAGACAACTAGCATCTCGACTGCCAACTTCCAGACTCCTCTCTGCAACTACCAACAACAACACCACAGCCTTACCTCGATTCTTCTCTGCAACCGCCGCAAACATGGGTGTCACCAAGACCATTATCTCTGAGGGAAACGGAGCCATCCCCAAGATTGGCGATACCGTCACCATTGAATACACTGGCTACCTCAAGGACACCAGCAAGCCTGACAACAAGGGCGACAAGTGAGCCTCCCCTCGTCACGGGAATCTTGCCCTGGCCCTCCACCACACATAGTAGAGGCTGATTGTATATCTTACTAGGTTCGACTCTTCAGTTGGACGTGGCCCCTTTGTCGTTGCCATTGGCGTTGGAAAGGTCATCAAGGGCAAGCTGCAACGCCATATCTCGGTATAGACAACTTGCTAATTTGTACCTGCAGGATGGGATGAGGGCGTTACCACCATGAAGGTTGGAGAGAAGGCATCGCTGGATATTACATCGTAAGCTTCAAATCTATATAGCTCTTTTGTGCGAGCAACGCTAACATATCTGCAGTGACTTTGCATATGGTGACCGGTATGAGCCTCAACTTCTTGTCCTGCTACCGCTACCTTCTAGCTGGCAACCTTCAGCTCTTGCTCTTTCTTTTTTCCTTCCAATTCCTGATGTGGCTCAACTAACAACTCTATAGTGGCTTCCCTGGACACATCCCAGCCAACGCCTCTCTCATCTTGTAAGTCAAAGCAAGTCCCTCGAAATTCAAGCATAACCTCTAACCCCTCTTAGCGATGTCCAACTCCAAAAGATCAACTAAAAGCCGAACATTCTGCCACATTTCTTTCCGGCGTTGGTACCAGGGCGTGTTTGTCTAGGCTAGCATTGAGTACTCTTAAATAGCTGCACGACGTCAACGGAGAACTTTCTGAAAAGGAAATTCAGTGCTTATGTGACCCTGCATATGCGTTGTGCTAAGCCAAAATCAACATCCCTACCGTGGGGAGCCATGTAAAATAGCCCACGGCCTAGTATCTCTTGCACTTTCTAGACTTTTCAACCTTCCTACCTTGGTGCCGCTTCTTCTCTTGAATGTGCAACTGGATATTTGGTCTCGACACGTTTTTCTTCAATTTTTTTCTCACCCCACTTCTCTCTTCTCTCCATGGCGGGGTATCGATGCCAGGCGGAGGCCCCCGAAGATTGGCCGATCACTTGGTGCTGCATGTGTGAGAGTATCTGAATCATAGAGGGCCCAGGTTTCGGCTAGTGTTGAAGTTCTGCCATCGTGAGCTGTTCGACTTTTTAGAGGTGGGGTGAAGCACTTGATCAGTGATATTGCTGTCACATGCCAAAGCTATAGGTGAAGAAACAGAAGTGAGTACACCAAGATCGATTCCCATTGTTTACTACCACAGTACCACATGGAGATGACCAAGTCTCAAATTAATCAAAACTCCGCATAGACTTCCAGGTGTCAAGAATGAGATAAATATTATGCTGCCATGCTATACTCGATATTATGGCAACAGCTATTGCCATTCATGACAGGGGTAGTACCAACCTGATGCAAGCGCCACGTGAGACCTTGTGCCTGAGGCCGAAGATAGGTTCGTGTGGCTATGTCATCTTTGCTCGGTCAGTCTCTCTAGATGCTTCGATATGGAGCTCGACTGACTTTCTCCAATTTCCAAGTTCCGGTCTGACTCCTCACCGTCAACTTATTTATGCAAAATTCTCGCGCAGGTAACTCGAGATTCCAACTTCATCCCCACCTGCGAGATCCACCTCCCTTCCGCGACTTGACCAGCGGCCCGCACCCATTTCTTGCAGTTCAGGTACTGGCACTCTAGTTCCAGAGCTTGAGCTTGCCTGAGACGGACACCAACCCAACGCCACAATTCCAGCCCAAGTAGCTGTCAACGAGAAAGTGGTCAAGCGCAAGCTGTCTAACGCGGACGAATCCTCCCAACCACTAAAGAAAATCATGGCTGTAAGTTCACGCTCTTTCGGCCATGAAGCCGCAGCTGTAGCTATCGCTATGGCCCCACGCCTTCGATCTTTGCCTAGATCTCATGGACCGATTAGCATACTAACTGTTGCCCTTTTCTGCAGACCAAAGACGTCGACATGGATACAAAGATGGACGAGTCTGTCGCAGGCAGCAACGACATTGACGAGTCCCTATATAGTCGACAACTTTATGTCCTGGGCCATGAGGCTATGAAGCGTATGGGTGCATCGAATGTGCTCATTGTAGGATTGAAGGGCCTTGGTGTGGAGATCGCGAAGAATATTGCTCTTGCTGGTGTCAAGAGCCTAACAGTTTACGACCCCGCCCCCGCCAAAATCGCAGACCTCTCGTCACAATTCTTCCTCCACCCCGAAGATGTCGAAAAGCCCAGAGATCAAGTCACAGCTCCCCGAATTGCTGAGCTGAATGCATATACTCCAGTCACCATCCATCAATCAGACAGGTAAGAAAATCGTGATAATGGTGGGGGAACAGAAACTAACAAGGATTATGTAGCCTCACTTCCAATCTCGCTCAATTTGATAAATACCAGGTTGTCGTCCTCACAAACACTCCGATTAAGGATCAAATAATCATCGGCGACTACTTGCATAGTAGAGGCATATATGTGGTAGTGGCAGATACTTTTGGCTTATTTGGATCCATCTTCTGCGACTTTGGCAAAAATTTCACCGTATTGGACCCCACTGGCGAGACACCAGTTAGCGGTATAGTGGCAGCTATTGATGAGGATGGGCTGGTGTCTGCCTTGGACGAAACCCGCCATGGATTGGAAGATGGGGACTTTGTTACTTTCACAGAGCTCATCGGAATGGAGGCATTGAATTCGGCAGAACCACGAAAGGTCACCGTCAAGGGACCCTACACTTTTTCCATTGGCGATGTCTCAACACTTGGTACATACAAGAAGGGGGGTATTTACCAACAAGTCAAGGTGCCAAAGGTCATTGACTTCTTGCCCCTGTCCCAGGCTATCAAAAAGCCCGAGTTCTTAATCTCTGACTATGCCAAATTTGATCGCCCCCAGCAGTTACACATTGGATTCCAAGCTTTACACGCTTTTGTAGAACAGCATGGCCGACTACCTCTTCCTATGGATGAGGATGATGCAACAATAATGTTGGCGGCCGTGAAAGCCTTTGCAAAACAAGAAAACCTGGAGGTGGAATTTGATGACAAGCTTATTAAGGAGCTCAGTTACCAGGCCGCGGGAGACCTTAATCCTATGGCGGCTTTCTTCGGTGGACTAGCTGCCCAGGAGGTTCTGAAAGCCGTGTCTGGCAAATTTTCTCCTGTCAATCAGTGGCTATACTTCGACTCCCTTGAATCGCTCCCTACGAACTCGGCACGATCGCAAGAGCTATGCAGACCTATCAACTCTAGGTACGATGGCCAAATTGCTGTGTTCGGTACCGAATTTCAAGAAAAGTTGGGCAACATTAATGAGTTCCTCGTTGGTGCTGGTGCTATTGGCTGCGAGATGCTGAAGAACTGGGCAATGATTGGACTTGCCGTCGGGCCCAAGGGAAAGATCAGCGTTACTGATATGGACTCGATCGAAAAGAGTAACCTTAATCGACAATTCCTATTCAGACCCAAGGATGTCGGAAAACTCAAGAGTGATTGTGCTGCTGACGCCGCCCAGGCCATGAATCCTGATTTGCGAGGTCATATTGTCACATTGCGAGACAGAGTAGGCTCGGATACCGAACATATTTTCAATGAGGATTTTTGGAATTCCTTGGATGGAGTTACGAATGCCCTCGACAATGTTGAAGCACGCACATATGTGGATCGGCGATGTGTTTTCTTCCGCAAGCCACTCTTGGAAAGTGGAACCTTGGGCACAAAAGCTAATACTCAGGTTATCATTCCTCATCTTTCGGAATCATACTCCAGTTCGCAGGATCCCCCTGAACAATCTTTTCCGATGTGCACCTTGAAAAGCTTTCCCAACAAGATCGAGCACACCATTGCTTGGGCAAGAGAACTCTTCGAATCATATTTTGTTAAGCCATCTGAGACCGTCAATCTCTATCTTAGCCAGCCTAACTACATTGACACAACCTTAAAGCAAGGTGGCAATGAAAAGGCAACTTTGGAGATGATTCGGGATTTCTTGGTCGAGGACAAACCTTTGAGTGTAGAGGATTGCATCAAGTGGGCACGGTTGCAATTCGAAAAGCAATATAACAACGCTATTCAACAACTACTTTACAACTTCCCAAAAGACTCTACCTCCTCCAGTGGAGCAGCTTTCTGGTCTGGTCCAAAGCGCGCCCCAGATCCATTGAAATTCGACCCTAAGAATGAATTTCATTGGACTTTCATTGTTGCAGGAGCAAATCTTCATGCGTTCAACTATGGTATCAATACCAAAGATCTAGATTCCAACACGATTCAAAAGGTGCTGGACAACATGATCATTCCAGACTTCTCGCCCAATGCAGCTGTAAAGATTCAGGCTGATGATAGTGAGCCGGTACGTCTATTAACCTTTCCTTCCTGACTCATCTGCTAATAACTTACAGGATCCAAACGCAAATTCTTCCACTTTCAACGATAGCGATGAACTTCAAGCACTCACCAGCAAGCTACCAGATCCAAAGACCTTGGCTGGCTTTAAGCTTCAACCTGTTGAATTTGAGAAGGACGATGATACCAACTTTCACATCGACTTCATCACAGCAGCGAGCAACCTTCGTGCCGAGAATTACAAGATTGAGCTCGCAGATAGGCACAAGACGAAATTCATTGCAGGGAAGATCATTCCTGCAATCGCCACGACGACCGCTCTGGCCACTGGGCTCGTTGTGCTTGAACTTTACAAAATCATCGATGGCAAAAACGATCTTGAGCAATACAAGAATGGCTTCATCAACCTTGCTCTACCCTTCTTCGGATTTAGCGAGCCGATTGCAAGCCCTAAGGACAAATACAAGGGGAAGAATGGTGATGTTTCGATCGACAAGCTATGGGACCGCTTCGAGGTTGAGAATATCACGCTGAAACAACTTCTTGATCATTTCGAAGAGAAGGGTCTCACAATTACCATGCTGAGCTCAGGGGTCAGTCTGCTGTACGCAAGCTTCTTCCCGGCATCGAAACTTAAGGATCGGTATGAGATGAAGTTGAGCGAGCTTGTGAAACACATCTCGAAGAAGGAGGTTCCTGATCACCAGAAGAATGTCATTTTCGAGGTCTGTGTGGAGGATCTGAGTGGAGAGGATGTTGAAGTCCCATATGTCATGATGAAAATGGGCAACTGAGCAATCCCCACTGTGGTTTTGAATGATTGATGATTGATGGACTGGATTTGTGCCGCCTATGGAAAATAGCATCTTTATGGCTTGATGGAGAAATTAGAACGAAAGCAGGTCAAACTGAGACTGCAAATGACAATAGAGTGAATTTTTAAAATCATGTGGAGTCTTAATCTTTATCTCTAATCTGGCTCTGGTGCTCGCTAGATACTCGTTATTCATCAACTTGGTGTGGAGATAATTGAGGATGATTTGCGGCTCGTAGTCTGTGGAGTTTTCTTTGCGATTATTGATTTGGCAGCGGGGTAGTTTTGCCTCCTTAAGCTTTGTCAGCTTAGTCACGACTTGCACAAGCTGAAGACTGAAGCTCCATCATCATTGGTAAAGCATTATCAACCTTGACCCCGCGATTACTAGCAGTTTTCCATTGAGGATAAAACCGAAGGCATTCTCCCTTGGTCGGATTTATGATTTCTAGGTCTGTACTCATTAGTGCACGGAATTCGAAAACAGTTTTGAAAACACCCTTTTCAAGTATACGTAGTTACACCAAGATGGTGAGTTCGTCCGATGATGGGTGGTGGGGTGGTACAATTACTCGAGTACTACGTAGTCGTATGGCTAACCAAGAGAAACGCAGGCCGAAGAGAAGATCACCAATTGGGTCGCGCCCGGAGACAAAAGTGGCGAGTTCAAGAGAGGACAGTCGCAGTTTCGGAATTTTATTCAGAAGGGAGGGGAATTCCCGCCAGAGAAAGGACGGTATCACCTCTACGTGTACGTTTCCCCTCTTCCCTCCCCCCTTCCGCCATTGCAGCTGCTAATTTGTAATTAGTTCGTACGCATGTCCTTGGGCACACCGCGCACTCATCGTTCGTAAATTGAAAGGCCTCGAGGATATCATCCCATATACATCGGTGCATTGGCATATGCAGGAGAAGGGATGGCGCTTCGCGACAAAGGCAGATACAGATGCGCCGGGTGCGCAGGTCACGGCGGATCCGGTGAAGGGACATGAGGGATACAGGCATTTGAGGGAGATTTACTTTCAGGTTGATCCTGAGTATAAGGGCAGGTTTACGGTGCCGACGTTGTATGATGTGAAGCAGGGGAAGATTGTGAGCAATGAGAGTAGTGAGATTATCCGCATGTTTTATACGGAGGTATGTTTTTCAAATTCGCATTCGAGTATGACGGAAGCTCTGGACAGGAACAATTACGCTAACACCAACGGTATAGTTCGATGACATAATCGAGGACAAATACAAGACCGTCGACCTCTTCCCCTCCAACCTCCAAAAAGAAATCGAAGATTCCAACGAGTGGATCTACCCCGAAATCAACAACGGCGTCTACAGATCTGGATTTGCCACCACCGAAGAAGCATACACGAAGGCTGTCACCACACTCTTCTCCGCACTGGATAGAGTCGAGAAGCATCTCTCGGAAACCGAAGGTCCTTTCTATTTCGGAAAGAACATCACGGAGGCCGATGTGAGACTATACACGACCATCATTCGCTTCGATGTCGTGTATGTGCAGCACTTCAAGACGAACATTCGCGATATTCGCTCGTGGTATCCGTATATTCATAAGTGGTTGAGGAATCTGTATTGGAATGTTCCTGCGTTTGGGGAGACGACGGAGTTTACGCATATCAAGGAGCATTATACGAAGAGTCATACGCAGGTACGTTTTCGTCCGTTATACGTCCCATTCAGCAAGCTTTTGTCTTCCACACGGAGGTACCGCTAATGCAAGTGCATTCGCGGCCTGCTGAAGTGAGAATTTCAAAGTCATCAATCGTTCGTCGATTTGGGTTCGCAGGTGTTGGAACTGATGCGGCAGGACTTCAAGCTAATTTCGCATCTTACGTAGATTAATCCTTTCAGCATCACACCAGTTGGCCCGGAGCCTCCAATTTTGAGGGAAGATGAAGAGGTGCCGGCAGTCAAGTATGCGTTGGCACTGGCGGCCAAGAAGTAGAGACACAACATTCTAATGATGGTAATGATGACGATAATTCAGTGGTTGAATTTGCAATAAAAAATCCTTTTGGACTCGAGACAAAGTTTCAAGAAGCGCTTGAGCAACATGCGGCTACATTTTGTACTTCTGTACTTCCAATAACGCCGTCGGCCGATGCAGCTATGTGCCGGGGCGGGAGGGCCATCCCGGTCGGACGTGATTGTTATTAGTAAAAGTAAGTTCGCGTCCCGAAGGAGGGCGTTTTCATTAAAGTTCTAGGCTTTCCTGGTTCGCTGTACCTCGATTAGGTGTTTCATCATTTTAGCAAATGAGCTTAGTCGTAGAAGCTGCTCCTTTAGCTTGCATCCTGTACCTGATCACCCATTACTCGCATGATGCGCAATGATTGGACGACACTTTGGCTTTTTGCTCGGCTCAAACACGATTGATTGGATGACCGTTTGTTGCCCTCCGGGATTTTCTGCAGGGGTTAGGGTGATCCTCCGCACTACGTTGGGATGGTTCGCTACGACTGGACAAGTGTTTCCAGCCGGCTAGCAACTTGAAACTTGTGTTCTTTGCCCAGCAATTATTCAGTACCTATAGCTGCAGCTCCATGACCTCCATTTCGCGCAGTTTGCTCAGATACATGTTGGGGTCTGAGAATCCCCTAGTAGGGCACCACTCAAATTTCTCCACGGCCTGTCCAAATTTTCTGTTTGAATCATCCGACATGTTGGGCCGCTATTGGAGCGCTCGTCACTTCCGTGCTGACAATAGTAATAAAGGCAAGTCATCCCGTTGGACTTCTACTCGGATCCTTTCCCTTCGCGTTCTATTCACAACCAATCCTCCTGTGACAAATCTGATTGCCTACTTTCATTCATTTTCTATGGATTCATGAACTCACGCTCCCTTTGCCCTGCCATTATTCCATTTCTTGCACTCTTTTACAACTGCAAACTTTTTTCTTGCTTTTTGATCAAAGCACGTACGCTCACTCTTTACCATGTATTCTTCGAGAATTATCTACGCTCTGGCAGCGCTCCAGACAGTTGCCGGGCATACTCTCTTTACCACTCTTTTTGTAAATGATGAAAACCAGGGTGATGGCACTTGCGTTCGAATGGCGATGAACCCACCCGCCGCCACTGATCCTGTCAACGACCTCACGAGTAATGACATGGCTTGCGGTTTCAACGGTACTACAGGTGTAGACCGAGTTTGCTCTGTATCAAACGGCGCGAAGTTAAGCTTCGAATATCGAGAATATCCGGATGCATCTCAACCCGGAGCTCTCGATGCTAGCCACAAAGGTCCTTGTGCTGTTTACATGAAAAGTACCGACTCGGCCACGAACGATACTGCAGCCGGTGATGGCTGGTTCAAGATTTGGGACGAGGGGTATGACAGTACGACTTCGCAATGGTGTACCGAGAAACTTATTGCAAACAACGGCATTCTCTCCGTCTCGATTCCAGACGGTCTCGCTGGAGGAAACTACCTCGTTCGTCCTGAACTTCTTTCTCTTCAACAGGCGGACAAGACGCCTCCAAATCCTCAGTTCTACGTTGGTTGTGCACAGGTATTCCTAAATTCGACAGGCACAAATGTTCCCAAAGACACCGTTAGCATCCCCGGCTACGTCGACATCTCCGATCCTTCAGTCCTCTTCAACATCTACACGCCAAAATTCCCATACACCACTCCAGGCCCAGCAGTCTACGAAGCCTCCTCCTCATCCGACAATAGACTCGCCGTCTCCGCCGCCTCCACCACACAAACGGAAGGCCTCCTCATCTCAAACGTCGTCCTTGTCAATGCGAACTGGATGGGCGTCGAAGTCCCGCAGTTCTCGACGGAAAGTGCGTGTTACGACTCGAGCTCGAATTGTTGGGCTCAGGCGAAAGTGTGTTATGCTACCGCGCCCCCAACTGGAAGTGCGAATTGTAAGATTTGGGAGTCCAAGTGTGATGGCATTCAGAGTGCTTGTGAGAGTAATCCGGCAGCCGGAGTGCCGGATTATGGGAAGGATTTGACGCCGGCTTTGAGTAGTGTTAGTGTGCCCGGGGATTATGGGGACGCTGGAGGACAGGATGGTGGTGCTGTGAGTGTTTTTTCTTCTTTTTCGTGGTGGGGTTTAGGATCGAATGGTTATGACTGACATATACATAGACTGCTACATCCGCAGCCTCATCACCCAGCTCTGCCTCCGAGGCACCTGTCTCCTCAGCAGCAACAACTACTACTTCAACAAACAGCAGCTCAATGAAAGTCTCCGAAGACGGCTCCTGCGCCGGCTCAACAGGCCAAACCTGCCAAGGCAGCTCATTCGGCGATTGCTGTTCCCCTGCTGGCTACTGTGGCAGCTCGAGCGATTACTGCGGCACTGGATGCCAATCTGACTTTGGGACGTGTCCGGCGTCTTCTAAGAGATTAGTCAAAGTAAGCTTCAATTCTTCTATCGCGTCTTCTTTTGTTGCGAGCACGACTGTTGTTACTGTTACTACTACATTTAGCTTTCAGCCCGAGTTTTCTACGTTGCCTGGGTCCGTGCAGGTTTCTTTGATGTTGTGCGGGATGACGGTGGATGCTGATGTTGGGAGTAGTCGAGAGTCTTTAGGAATCGAGATGAGTAGTACGACGTCGACAACTGAAATTTTTACTTTGACGACACTTTTTTCTTCTACTTCATCGGCGGCTTCGTTCGTGGCTGAGACTGGTTTCATTACTACCACGACGAATTCTTCTTTGGCGGTGCTGTTATCCACTTCGACTTCTGGGCTGGGAAATTCGAAATCGACACTCTTCAGTTTGACAGCGTCTGTACATTCAGCTTCTATCGTCACTTCGACGAGTTCTACTATCATCACTGCCAATTCTTCGTCTTCTTCCGTAAAGCCAATATCGACCTCGAAAACTAGTACATCGACTGGCAACTTCACTTTGACAGCATTTTCAAGTCGATCTCCATATTCAGCCTTGACAAGTTTCATTACCGTTACTACTATTTCCTCCTCTACTTCCTTGCCAACACCACTTGCTTCTGCGACTTCCAGCCCAGGAAATTCAAACTCATCTACGAGATCCACGGCGTATGATACTTTTACTAAATCTGCTGCTGGGAATTCAACCGTACCTGCCTTGGGAAGAAGGAGGTTGAGTGGAGGCTTTGGTTAGATTTGTCCCCGCGGTTAAGTGATGTTTTCGGTTATGTGTTGGGATGGTATGGAACGAGGATGGTTTATGGGTGCTTGACATATCCTTGATGGATGTGTTTCTTGAATGTTTAATTCTTGTACATATTATTGTTTATTGAGCGGGGGTTATGTTTTGGGATGGGGGGAAGGGATAGGGTGGATAGGGGAGGATGGAGGATGATTAGGTTAGAGGAAAGAAATAAGAATCGATGGATTAACAATTGATGCGTTTCATGGCTGAGGGAGCGTCGAGTGTATTTTTCTCTCTCATGGTGAAGCTAGACTTGGTTCCTTCTGTTTTGATTTCGAGTTTCTTAAAGTGGTCTAATATAAGATAAAAACAGTCTCTGAATCTTGATTGATTTCTCTTAGGTGGCTTAAGCAAATTTAAACGCGAAGACATTGGGGTATGGAAAGAGCAATACGGCAAATAGTAGATAAAAATTCAAGCTCTCCTTGTAGTGATGTTCAAGAAATTTGCTATTGACTCTATCAGAGGCCGAGCCCCTTCGCTAAACACCCAAAACATTCTCGGCCCTCTAAAATCAAACCCCCTAACTCCAACAACAACAAATCTATCCCTACAAAATCAACCTACAACCCGCAGAAAAAATCTATAATCGGCAAATCACAAGGTCCAAACCCCCCAATATCACCACCTCCTCCCCCATTCGCCGGTATCGTCGAAACGGGCGCAAGTCCCCCATCACCACCATCGCACAGACACGAACCCCCCGCACTCGTACAGCCAGCAGGACATACCACCGGCGCTCGCGCGCTGGAGATTGCAGCTTGGTCAGAGGCTGGGAGGTCCGTTAGGGCGATGGAACTGAAGCCTAGCACGCAGATATCGGCGTTAGAACCGGGACCGCATGAACTACTTGGGAGAGGCGCGGATGTTATGGGAGGGGCGAGAATTGAGAGGTCGGAGATGGGTTTTAGGGGGAATACACAGACAGCGCCATCTTGCGAGCAAGAAGCTGTTGTTTGAACGGTGCCGAAGGTAGTAGGTGCTGCTGAGGGGCGGAATATACACGCGGTACCGACTTGCGAACAGCCGCTCACGCCGGATGTCGCGACACAGCGCTCTTTCTCGTGGATGGCGATTGAGGGCGCCCAGGACTCGGGTGGGGAGCTGGAGGTTGATTGGAATGACGATGTGAAGGCTGAGAATGTCGCGGTTCCTGAAGATGGATCGTTGCCGTCGTCTCCTCCTCCAACGGGAGGTGGGATACCACCGCCTCCTGGGCTTCCACCGCCACCGACAGGAGGAGCACCGCCGCCGCCTGGTGGGATAATTGGTGGTGGGATGATTGGGGGTGGAATTGGAATGCCACCACCTCCATTGCTTCCGCTCGTGGACGAAGCTGGAGTTCCGGAATTGCCCGGGGGAGGAATAACGCCCCCGTCGTTGGTACCGGTTGAGGAACTTCCTGGTGGAGTGATTGGGGATCCGCCAGATTGCGTAGAGGAAATGGCCGGTGTCGTTACTGGGACTTCAACTGAGATTTCAGATACGGTTTTTATGGGGAACACACAAACTGGGCCGTCTTGAGAGCAAGATGGGGAAGAGGGTAGGATGGGAATGATGTTCCCTCCAGAAGAAGCCGTCGATACTGCTGATCCAGTGGTTGTCGTTACTGGGACTTCAACTGAGATCTCAGATACGGTTTTTATGGGGAAAACGCAAACTGCTCCATCTTGAGAGCAAGATGGAGAGACGATGGGGATGATATCCCCTCCAGACGAAGCCGTCGATACTGCTGTTGATATAGGGATCGAAGGCGGAAGAATCGGTCCAATGCCGCCCAAGGATATCGCATTTGTTGGTAAAGATCCGGTAGAGGCGGGGAGGAGGGGGGTTATAGTGCCCCCATTTTCCCCTGATGATATCGCTATCACGCCTGTTCGGATGGTTGAAACTGCATCTCTGGGGTTTAGGAGAGAAGATGGTGGTGCTAAAGTTCGAAGGGAAGTTTCTGTTTGGATATGTTAGCTGTTTTCTGCATACCGCATGAGTTGGCTTATAAGCCATTTCATTCCCATTTTGATCTTGGTTTTCTCATGTGGGTTAGAGCAATGAAGATCAAGCTGAGAGTGTGCTGGCTTATAAGCCAATTATCACGGCATTGGAGTACTTACGGCTTCCCATCCCAACAGACACCGACGACGTGCCATCCTTCACATTAACCAAAGTAAAACTCTGACCCCCAACACCAAATTCCCCCCCAAAACAATTCCTTCCTCCCATACAACCAGCGCCCTGCACAATACACTGCGTCACAATATCCGTAAACCCTTGCTCGCAAAGCCCCGTATCAAGAGCCGTATCACCATCAAGCGTAATGATGAATTCGTAACCTTGCTTCGCTAGGATGGTGAAAGTGCCGCCGACTTGTCCGGCGATGCAGATTTGTGGGATTAGGGGTGTGAGGAGGTTGGTGAGGGTGAGGGGGGTGGGACCGTTTGGGGGGATGGGGTGGGTGCAGGATGCTGCGAGGGTGAGGGGGAGGAGGGTGCTGAGGGTGAGGGGGAAGTGGGGATGCATTGTAAGGTTTGAGGAGAGATGGGAGGAGAAGGTTGTTGGTAAGTGGATGGGGGTTTTGGGGGAGTGGGTTCTCTTGTTATATCTCTGTTGAAATTTCACTTACACCCATCTATATCGCCTTTACTTTCTTTCTCATCTTTCCTCTTTCCTCTATAAAGATCCCACGTCATCCAAAGCAACATTACTCGCATTCAAGAGCCCCATCATCCTTCATTCATTTCATCCTGTATCCAGCCCTCGTGCGCTGCTACTTCACTGAATAATCACTCCCGCTGAAGTTTCAGCGCGTATGAACCAATGAGCACCAGTGAATTGCGACTACCGCGCTAGGGATATTTTGGTATACCAGATTAGCTGCTTACACCTTATGCCGGGATGACGGGCGCGGCTCCCGCGCTTATTTTGAGATGAACTTTATTTGGCTTATACCAGTTCTGTACGTCTTACTTTTTCTTTTGTGTAGTCCTTTTTTGTGTAGTAGTAGTAGGTAGGTAGGTAGGTACCGGCTATTGGAATGTGTTTCAGGAGGATGAGAAGCGCGAAGGATTTTACCGCGGTGGAAATGGGTTGAGGTGTTGAAGTCTTAGGGTTATGTTGGTGGTAGTACCCGCATGAAACTTGTGATGTTTATTTTGGAGGTTGGGGGATATGGAAAGGGGGGAGATGGAGAGATGAGGAGGGGGAGGTGAGGTGATGAGGTGAGAGGTTTATGTTGGAGTGCTTTGGTAGGTTTGGGAGACGGGCATATATTATAACAAGCCGCCATTGATAACGCATCTACTTTCCCATCCCTTCCTTCACCCAACAACCACTCTTTCCCTTTTCTTTCCATTTTCTTTACCAGCACCCCCTTCATCACCACAATGCACCTCATTCTTCTCCCCACCCTCCTCCTAGCCTCCACCATCTCTGCCACTGGAATCCAAAAACGCAACATCCAATTCGCCAGCACATGCGCAGGCACCAACGTCCAAGCAGCCTTCAATTCTGCAGTTCAACTCGCTGATGATGTCTTCGCGTTCACGTACTTGCCGCCGAACCAGAGGCCTCCGACGGGGACGCCGCCGCCGGATAGTGCGAGGGGGAGTGCGTTGTTTGATTCGTTGTTTTCTGGGAATGCGAATGGGCTTCAGGCGAGGCTTGATCAGGTGGCTGGTGAGTGTTTGTTTGTGTGAGAGAGATGAGGGATTGAAAATTCATATCGTCTGATTTTCACTCAAAGTGACTACTAATCTCTTAAACCTATTGGAGATTGAGGATAGCTTGAACGTAAATCAGATGACAGCAAAAAGCCTTTCGAGGTCTCCCAGAGCAATGGACAGGCTCTTCGAACTCCCTTTCTCGAGTCGCCATCAGAATTGAAAACACCAAAATCGCTAACCAAGAATCTTCGCACCACAGAAATCCTTGTTTCCGTATCCGACGCTGGCAAAACTGGCACCGATTCTCCCGCCAATATCATCATACACTGTGGTGAAAGTACCCTTCCTTCTAGCTTTGACGCGCAATGTGGTCCCGGGGATGATACTCCGTATTCCCCCCTCTCTTTCCACTCCTTCTGAAGCTAATTACTGTACTGCACAGTGAAGGATACACAAACAACGTTGATGAAAATCTCAAAGCATCCGTCGATAACGAGTACCAACAATTCCCGGGCTCCTCCCCAAATGAGATTATCGTTGGCGCGAATATCTTTATTTGTCCGACGACGTTGGCGCTGCCGTTGATAAGTAGCTTTACGCCGCAGTTGGGGGATTGTTCGAGTCAGTTTGCGTTGAGTCTTGATGGGACGATTTTGGTGAGTCTTTCTTTCTTACCTAGCTTTTGGTGTAGTTGGGGGAAGGTGGAATTTGAGCTGATGAGTGATTGATCTAGCATGAACTTATGCATGTTGTGGGCATCTGCGATGGACAAGACAATGCTTTCGGGATTGAGAGTCTGACGCAACCTAGTGGTGAGAACACCCTTTACTTTCCTCCCCATTCCTAAACCTCACTTCTCTCTAATCCTACAACACTAACTCTTCTCCAGTCATCGACCAAAAGGTCACATTCCCACCCGACCCAGACGACGACGACGAGGGTGGCGATGAAGCCGCCTACGGCTTTGCCCTTGCGAATTTACTCTTGACTGGTGCCACTGGGATACCGGCTAATCCGAACGCCGGGGTGTTGAATGCGGATTCGTATCGCTTGTTTGTTCAATGTGAGTAGGATAGAAGGAGCGAATCTATGGGGAAATTGCTGACTTTTACGTTTAGTGCAAGCGCCGGGTTTTGATGATTTCGATTGGGGTGGAGATGGGTTTGCGAAGAATTTTTAGGGGGTTTCTTGAGGTTGGGAGGAGGGTTGGAAGGGTATAGAGGGGAGTTGAAGGTTTTCGGGTCGAGTGATATATTTATAAATGCTTTGATTGATCAATTGAGTGTTTGTTTATCTTTCTGCTAATGCCTAAAAGATGCATTTAGTAAAAGCCTTTGGACTGGCTTTTGTTTGAATATTGCTTTTTGTATTCTTGCGGTCTTGGCTCTTGGCACGTCGGGAATAGTGGCGTTCGCCGAGATTTGTACTTGCGAAGTTGCGAAGCAATCATAAATTTTGGAATTAAATACCAGCTGGAAACCCCTTTTTGCTCTATTTATATAGCGTTGCTTTCTGATTTTTCGTTGTTTTGGAGAAGTTCATGGAGAGCTGCCTCGGTTGCACCTCCCGAAATACTTTGGGGGCGGACTGCAGATCATGCCACTTACGACGCGAACGCACTGCAAGGATAAATATGCGCCGAATAATTTTATGCCACATCGGCCGGTCGTTCCTACCCTCCATTCCTTTTTGCTGCACATCCAATTCAACGGCAACCCAGACGCTCTTTTGACAATATTCACAGCGTCTCTTCACCAATATTCCAGCTCGGCTGTTCCTGAAGCTTCTCTCCCGTTCTTCACTGAGCAAATTACAAATGGTCGGCTGTGTAATCTTACCTGCGTGAAACCCATGCAGCCAGCCAGGCAGATTGCTGCGGCTCTAGACCGGAGGTGGTGGCTGAGGTCAAGACATACCTGAGCTTACAAGGCTGGTCAATTTTTTGAGCCGCTACACCTTCACCATCTTTCATAGTGCTTTACGAAAGGCATCATAATGGACCGCCAGGACCGGAAGAGAACCGGACTCGAGATCGCGGCTGAGAAGCAGGCCGAGAAGGAGGTCAAAGACTACGCGTACTACAACCCCAAGCTCACCGAGAACTCATACTCGACCGGCGACATCTACGATACTGAGCGGGTGGGATCACAGCAGCTAAGATGGGAGATCAGGTAGCTATCATTCACTTTGGAGAGAGGTTCGGATTGCTAACATGGGTACCATAGCACCAAAGATAGGCCATATTTGGCTCATGTCAAGTCTCTGGCCCCAACATGGCCCTCTTTGAGGCTCTTGGCCGATTTCATGGAAATCGGCACGAGTCCTACGAGATGGGAAGAGATGTCACAGGGTAAGACAACAATTGATGTGGAAACACAGATTGAGGAACGTGCAAAGAGAACCAAGGTCACTCGATTGGATTACCTCTCCTCAGGCATTGTACCACAAGAATTCACTACAGCTGCATCACTAAAGAAAGCAATCCATGACGCCGAGCAAGAACCGGACAGTAGCCATAGGAATCTTCGGCTCTACATTGTCGAGGATCTCTCTAGAGATGTCATTGAAATGCTTGGAGCACATCTCGACATCGAGCCTGCTTTTTTCCGAGAGCAGATTTTCGACTATGCGTGGTACAATACTCGTGACCGATGGGTCGACCCTCTACCTCTTACTGTTTCTACAAGAAATCAGAGATGGCTACAACTTCGGTTTGCTGCTGCTCGGTATTACAAGTCTGCTGAGTCATTCAAAGCGGTTTTGAAGGAGTTTTCCCGATTTAATGTCCAGAGACGGCCTGAGGATGACATCAATAATAAGTCAAAGTGGGATGAGCCCAGTGCAATTGTTAGTTTGGCGAGGACAAGGGCTTCAATTTGGATGTCTGGAGAGGGTAAAGCTGGAAAAGCAAAAGGGTCTGTTGGTAAGTATTGGTTTATAAACTGTTTGTATCGTAAGTCTAGATTTTTTTGCTAACGCCTAGCTTTAGGTGTGTTATTGGTCGATCCAACTCCAAAAGAAGGAAATCCTCTGTGGTACGGATATAGGAATTGGGAGGTATGTTCCTAAGAAGCTCATTCTCTAGCACCAAAGACTAAATTTCCTGTAGGAAACTCCGAGTATGAGTATGGTCAGAAGGAACCCCGCCGGAGCTGCACCTCAGGGCCCTCCTCGCGATTCCATATATAAAGGTATTGTGTATTGGGCTCAACGCCCAAGTGCTTTCAAACTGGACCTCAAAAATCCCGACCAGGCCAGACAAACTCCAGTTCAGGCTCTGCTTCATCTTGTGAGCGCAGAGTGGCTTCAGATATCACAGTATATCCTTACGCGATTGGGTCAGAATGAATGGGTATGTTCAAATTTCTTTCATGAGTTCTTTCTCGTCTGTGATGTCTTGCAGGTAGAAGAGCTGTCACCTCCTAGTTCGACGATTCTCTGAAATCCTGAAACCCGATTACTCCTGAAGCTCTTCGATAATACCACTGACATCTATTTCAGGAGCAATCGTTTCCCGAGCACTTTTTGATGAAGGATGGCAATGTCAAAGATACATTGAAAAAGCTACACATCTGGAGACGTCTGGTACCATTATACCGGGAGATGCTGGCCGAAAGTCTTCAACGCATCCCGCAATTCCCACCCCACGAATCCGCTTCATCCGCCAATTCCACCTCTCGACCCCTCACCAACATCACCAACACTTCTCAAAACCACAGACTCAGCATCTCCACAGAAAATCCCAACCCTGACGACCCCGAACCAAACGGCGACCACAACTTCTCCGAGGTCTTCCCCGTCGCAACCTCAAGCCCTATCACCAAAACCACATCAAACATACCCAATCAATCCGTCAAATCCGTCCCTGTCATATGGTCTGACTTCGATCGCGCCCTCTCATACATGCAAGAATACCAACACCGCATCGACCGTCTGACCTCCGTCCTCACAGCCATCATTTCCATCGACGACTCCCGTCGCTCCAGAGAAGATAATAAAAACGTCGCCCGCCTCACATGGCTCGCTACTTTCTTCATACCGTTGAGTTTTATCGCGAGTTTGTTTAGTATGACGGATGATCTGGGGAGTATCAAGGAGACGATCAAGTGGTATTTCGCGGCGAGCTTGCCGCTTGCGTTATTGAGCTTGGGGCTAGCCATGATTTTGACGTTGCCGAGTGTGCAGACTTTTAGGCTTAGTAATAAGGATCGCTTTTCGAGCTGGTTTGGGAGGAAGAGGGATTAGAGTTGGGGAGGAGAGGGGGAAGAGGGGGGAATTGGAGTGGTAATGGAGTATACGATTGGCATGGCGATGGCGCTGGAACGGACAAATTTTGAAGGATTTCTTGTCGTTGTTTGTTATAGAGTATCTAACGATATCATGACCGAACTTGCTGTAATTCATATCTTCGCATCATCTCTTCCGGTCCAGCTTGTTTTCCGCTATGTTCAAGTATGCTCATCCTTCTCCCAACACACATACAGCGAAGCCCGTGGACTCAGGAAGAGTGCCGGTGTTCTTAAGGCTTTTCTCTAGCATTCTTTTTGGAATCAGAGAATGGCTAATGGCACACTAACAAAAAATGTCTGGCCTTGTGGTTCTTGCGGAACGTGCATCCGTATCTCAAAACCCATGACTGAATGATGCACTATCTCGTCGGCTTAGAGATACGATTTTTGGCCACCGCATCGCTCAGGAGTGACTACTGTACGAAGACTCTAGACACGAGGGGATATATTTCGGTAGCAACTATCTTTACGGTAACAAATCTGCTGTAGCAATCTGGTAGGGGGAAAGTAGGGATTGTTAAGTGAATTGAGAGTGATTTGCGAGGTACCCCGAAGCACTCTCCGAACCTGGACCCTGGTTGTATGGCAAGGGGAGGTCCTGCTCTGAGGGTGACACTCCAGAATGCTTTGGCTCTAGTCGCTCTGGTTGAACCGTTGTACGCGCACTGCTGGTTCATTTTACTTCATCGGGTCTTTTTTATAGTGGAGTTGGGGGGGGAGGAGTTTGGATGTGGGAAGAAGGAAGAAGGAAGAGGGAAGAGGATAGATGTAGGGGTGGAGAGCGAAGAGAGAAATACGAGTATGGTATGGCTTGATTGGTCCATTAAGTTTTCTGGGGGCAGTTTTGAAGCTACCTTAGAATTTGGAAGACTGTTAATTCCAATAGGAACCTCGAAATATTTTCATCAAGAACAAACAACTCTTCTTAATCAAGTACAGGTACTCTCCCTTCATCTCCACTACCTCCGAAACCAACCGATCTGACAACTCTCCACTATCTGACAACTCTCTACTACTTAAGAACCCACCTCCCGCATTACATCCACGACAACAGGAAATGAGTGTGAAGAGAAGAAAAGCAAATGGGTTTCCCCCTGATTGTCTGATCCACGACATTATTGCCGAGTTATCAATAGGTTTAAGCTCTTCAATCAAAACAAGACAGAACGGTAAATACAAAATATATTATAAGGTCAGTTGAGAATTTCTAGATTTTGCGGGGTATTATTTTCGGTGACAAATTTCAGGTATTTGTGAATCTAACAGTGTGATATAAAGTGAAAGGTGGAGCATACCAGGTGGAAGTTCTGAAAACTCTGAAGAGTAAACTTTGCAACAGGCGTTTCACTTACCCCATGCGTAGCATATCAATCTTTCCCAATTCTGCCGCATTGTGGGTGGTGAAGATGGCAAGGAATATTGTGCCGGAGGAAAGGTGAGGGATAAGGAGGGAGATGTGGGGGGGATTTACGCTTTCGGGGTTGAGTCTCGATATTCTACGCCTAGAACGATTTAGGCCTTGTTGGTTCTAGACTCTGGGAGCTATCGCAAAATGAATTAGGCAGTTAGGGATAGCCTTGGCTGATAATTGAGCTCATATGCGTCTGATTTTGCTGGTATGCTTTCTGATTTGAGCTAGTTTCTAAATTATAGGGTTATTACTAAAATGTCAGCATTTAGATGCTAAGATTTCAAGAGTCGCCAGTCTTGGAATTACCTACACATGAGCTAATTCGTGCAGTTGTTCGGCTTCCAAAGCTGTTGGGCTGTATGGGGTAATAGGCACAGTGTGAGATATGAATCGCTTCTAAAACGCAAGGTGCTTCAAATCCGATAGAGAATGAGCGAAGAGCATCATGTCGATGTACAGGAAGCTCGTATAATTTTGCAGAATTCGGTAGCGAGAATATTTTCGATAATAGGTTCCTACCAAACCAACTGCACCAACGGTACCACAAACATACCTATGGGTATATAAATTCAAACAAGAAAGTTTCCATCGTCCAATCAGCAACTCGCCAAAAGCCCGGCTTGACAACCCGGCCACGCCATTTCGGATAAGCTGATTCACCAGCCGCGATTTACCTCCTATGAGACTACATAGCGAGAAGGGGCGCCTCGTCGCTAGCACACTGAGTCGACTAATCGGTGTCTAAACTAGTAAAGAGCGCACTGTGAGGTGTAAAAACTATCGATCTTTAAATAATGCCGTCGCGGTGTTTTCTAAGCCCTGGCTTCGGCTGGGTTCTTCTTTCAGAGTAAGGTGGTTCTCGTTGGCAGATTCTCCTTCGATCAGAGGAAATTTCAGTTCGCATTTCGACATGCAGTATTCGCGTTTACAATCGGTTTCAGGCCGAGTCCAGACTCTCAAAAATCGAGTAACAGTTCCCCGGTGCTGCTCCTTACTGAACTTCCGAATTGATTTGTAATCGGGGAACTTCTTTAACTTTTCCTTTGGTTGGCATGAACAAGGTCAGCACCTTTCGAAATTTCTGTGGGGAAACAAAGCGTCGAAGGTGCTTCGTCTCAATCTCATATGTCGTTGAGCTTGTTTCTCACGCTGTGAAATCTGGATTGAGGAAATCGGCGAAGCTCTACTGACTGATCAGTCCTAAAGCGGAAACTGGTCACAACAAAACATAGTGAAGTTTTTGGTGCTTAGAATTCGGTCCATTTCTCACCAAAATCAAACCTAGATCTTGAGGAGTGGAAGCTGCAGTTATATTTTAAAGTGAACATGGCATTAGATAGCTACCTATCGGGATGTATCCATGAAGCGTTTCCCAGAAAAATAGGGAAATAATAGGGGCTGATTTATTGGCAGTTTCTTGGCAGCCGCTGGTATTATGTGGCCAAAAGGTGGTAATAAATTTCTTTAATATCGTCGAAGTTTCGTTTTGTTGTTTTTCCTGCAGGGAAAAGAGCGAGATGGTGATTTGACACCCCTCCTGCCAAGGCTTCCAGGCCTGGCCCCACATAAAAGTTCCCCACGAAGTTCTGGCACATCCATCATGCGACACGATACACCACATGCACTGCCATTCGTCTCCTTTTCAATATGAACCATGATTCCTGGGTTCTGAGGCTGCTTGCGCCTCTTCATATTGCCGGTATGCCTCTCGTTCTTGCGCTCAAGCCGTCGTTGATTTGAAACCCTTTGGTCAAATTGCTGACTATTAAACAGAAATCCTGGAATTATGGCACACATATCGGACTCCCATAATTCTCTGTACCCTTACGGTTCTTTTCACGCTTCGAACAGTACTGCATCTTCGAGAACCGAGAGAGAAAATATCTAAGAGTCCTCTGCCGGCATCCCCGGCCCTCTCCGCCGAGAAGAAAATTACCCCTCCATCGTATACAGACGCGAGACCAATTACTACGGAGAAAGGACCCAAGAGGATTGTTGGAGATCTCAAGAAGAAAAAGACATCGCAAGATGATATCAAAGCTGGCGATGAGAAGATCCAAGTGCTGGTATTCTTTTCGTCACTGACGACTACGACTGAGAAAACCACCAAAGTCTTTACGGAGGGGCTGGCGCAAAATATCAAGAACTTCCCTACATCTGCAAAATTTCTAGAACCAGAAATACACGATTTATCATACATTGATTATGACGAATTCTTCATCAATCCTCCCAAGTCCGAAGACAATGTTCACTACTTCTACCTCATTCTCGTACCTACCTACAATATTGACACGGTCCTCGACAATTTTCTCGAACATTTACAAGAAACGCACAATGATTTCCGAATTGATACAGCGCCTTTATCGTCACTGTTAGGATATTCAGTGTTTGGATTTGGAGATAGGGAGGGATGGCCAACTGAGGCGGATGGATTCTGTTCTCAGGCGACAGATATTGATAAATGGATGGCAAAGCTTACCAGCCGGAAGCGAGCATTCCCACTTGGAATGGGAGATCCTAAGATAGATGCCACAGAGCGGTTGAAGGAATGGAAGGAGGGCGTCGAGGATGTCCTGGCGCAAATTTCAGAGACTGGTAGTCTGGGAGAAGGAGTTGTTGGAAGCGGAGATGCCGTGGAAAGCGACGTAGAGGATGTGGACGAAGACGATGGGGAAGTTCTCTTTGAAGAGCAGAAAACTGCCCAGAAGAAAACGAAAGCTACCAAGAAGGATGATTTGAACGACATGGAAGACTTGGGCAATACGCTCAACAAGAGTAGCGATGAAAACACATCAGATCCACAAGAATTGGAGATCGACTTTACAAGTTACAGTAAGAAGGCAAGGACTCCAACAGCTCCGGCTGCACCAGTCACCAAAGAGATGGTTCCTAAGAATTCCCCAACTTTTAATTCTCTCACCAAGCAGGGATACTCGATTGTTGGCTCTCATTCAGGGGTGAAGATATGTCGTTGGACTAAGTCTGCACTTCGAGGCAGAGGTTCTTGCTACAAGTATTCATTTTACGGCATTGCCTCGCATCAATGCATGGAAACGACACCATCCCTTTCTTGCTCCAACAAATGCGTCTTTTGCTGGCGCCATGGCACCAACCCAGTTGGCACGACCTGGCGATGGGTTGTTGACCCCCCAGAAATGATATTTGACGGCGTAAAGGCAGGTCATTACAAAAAGATCAAGATGCTCCGCGGAGTGCCAGGCGTCCGAGCAGAAAGATTTGCAGAAGCAATGCGAATCCGACATTGTGCTTTGTCCCTAGTTGGCGAACCCATCTTCTACCCTCACATCAACGAATTCCTCAGCATGCTCCACGCCGAACGCATTTCGTCCTTCCTCGTCTGCAACGCTCAACACCCCGAGCAACTCGCAGCCCTAAAACACGTCACCCAGCTCTACGTTTCAATCGACGCCTCGAACCGCGAATCTCTTCGTAAAATCGACCGTCCACTATTCCGCGACTTCTGGGAACGCTTTAACGCCTGTCTCGACATCCTCAAGAAACGCCGCTTCGAACAACGCACCGTCTTCCGCCTCACCCTAGTAAAAGGCTTCAACATCGACGACGAAGTCGAAGGCTACGCCCGCCTCGTCGAGCAAGGCCTACCCTGCTTCGTCGAGATCAAAGGCGTCACATACTGCGGGACGTCCTCGTCCGCTTCCGCCGGCCTAACAATGCAAAATGTGCCTTTCTACGACGAAATCCAATCCTTCGTGCTGGCCTTGACCGCCGCTCTAAAAGCGCGAAACCTGGACTACGGGATTGCAGCTGAACACGCACATAGTTGCTGCGTGCTCATAGCAAGTGGCAGATTTAGGAATGAGAGAGGGAAGTGGTGTACGCGAATTGATTATCAACGGTTTTTTGAGCTGTTGGAGAGTGGAGTGGAGTTTAGACCGGAGGATTATATTGGTGAGGAGACGCCGGAATGGGCGGAGTGGGGAAATGGCGGGTTTGATCCGAGGGATGAGAGGGTTTATAGGAAGGGGAAGAATAAAGTGCCGCTGTCTGAAAAGCAGGGCGAGGTGATGGGCGAGATAAGTAGAGTTGTGGAGTTGGAAGAGTAAAAGGGGCGGTGGTTCATGCCAGCGAGCATATTGGCATACTGCATCAGTCAACTACACATTATCTGAAATTGGGTTTAGAGAAAAAGCCGCGGGGATTCATTGCATTGTGTCTTTTCGACACGCAAATTACATGCTCTAATAAGTAGTTCCGCAAAGCAAATGGCTTGCTCAAATATGTTGCCGACCGACCGGTACCTTGTAACCCCGCCATAACCACCGAAGCGCCCTACACTTGACCAGTTCAACGCCAAAAATATTTCCTAAACCCTTCCATCCTTGAAACAATTGCGAAAATTATCTTCCTCAACGCACTAACTAGCCCACAATGCACCAGACAGCAGTGCACTAACCAGCGGTGCTGCGGCTACCAATCACCGGTGCCGGTCCATTGTCCGCTTCACTCAGAGCTTCCCTCTGAGCCATGACCCTTCCATTACAAATATCAATAAACATCTCAAATTTGGCAATCATCTTGTCTTTCTGTCTCAGCTTCTCCTGGAGCTCATCAACTTCTTCCCGCCATTGCTTCTTCACATCCTCCACTTCTTTTTGGGCGTTGGATACCTCTGTACGTAGCTCAGCGCGTAGCTTCTCTTCAAAGGTTAATGGGGGCTTCTTGTAAAATGTGGGAAGCTCTTCCATTGCTGTTGCTTCCACGCGTGAAGGGTCGCGCTTAATTGCTGCGCGGGCGTTGTAGATGTCTCGCGGGAGGTAGCGGACCGTTGGGTTTTCTCTGTGGAGGATTTCGAGGGTCTCTTTTACGGATACGCCTGGTTTTTTTGTTAGTGAGGTGTGTCTGGATCGACATGAATCATGTACTTACCATTTTCCTCCAATGCCTTGACGGCAGCGATAGCTTTAGGGTCCAATTTGCGCGCACCCGGGTGCTCGGTAGGACTCTCGCTAGGGGGGTGATTGTGCACCAAATGTTCACCGTCAATACGTCCTCGCAAAATCCATGCTGTCTTGGTCTCCAAACCAAAAACTCCAAATTCACAACCACACTTCCTAGACTTTGTCTTTCGTTGACGTGCTTCTCCCGGGACTTTCTCCTTGTTTGTTCCACCTCGGTCGCAAATCAAGAATACTTTCTTCAGACCTCGGTTGTCCCGCTTTGATCTGCCAATGACGAAGGCGTAGCCATGTGCCAGAGCATGAGCTTGTGCTGCTGCGAATAACGCATCAAAGGTAGGATAACTTCCAGCCTCGGGAGGAGTAAGCATATTTTCCGGTGCAACTGGTGCATGCGATTCTCGAGGACTTTGTTGGCCTGTAAGCATTCCATTGCGATTGGGCTCTGCGAGCTGTTGGTCAATTGCCAATTGCGGATCAATCAACGACATATCCTGCGACTCCTGCGGTGACGGATCTTGTGTTCTCGGTGCCATATTGGTGTTTACCGGCGAAGAGTTCATGGCAGGTCTCTGGGTATTGAGATGTTGGAGTGCTGGGGAGCCATTTTGTGATTGTCTCTGGCTCTGGTTCATAGACGACGGCGTTGGGTTCATGGCATGATTAATATTCATAGGTGTATTTTGCAATGGCATCGGCTGGTTCTGAGGAGTGCCATGGGGAGTGCCATGAGGGGGCATATGTATGGTGGTGCCCAGAGGGGGAGGGCGCCGTTGCGGGGTGTTGGATCCAGACGAAGTGTTTCCTAATACCCCAGATGCAATCTGTTGTTCTGCCGATACACCAACTCCAACTCCAACGCCTCCGTTTTGTATGCCATTCTGTCTCGGTGGTCCTGGCTGGACTTGAATGTTACTCTGGATATTCGTCGGGGTGTAGGGGGTGGAGTATGGCGAGTTGTGCGTTGGACCAGGGCGAATTCCTCCTTGCGGCTGTCGAGGGAAGGCCGCTCGTTGCTGCTGTTGCTGCTGCTGCGGCGGCGGAGGGGTGGGTTGTACTTGGAAGACATGGCGCGAGGCGTTGTTCGGTGGAAAGGTGGATCGTGTATTGTCCTGGGAGGTCAACGACATCTTGGTCGACGACTCGAGTCGAGTGAGATGCAATGTGGGTGTGCTGCGTAGATGTATCAATGGAGTGCGTGTTGGTGATCAAGCATCATAGCGAAGATTTCATCCTGCGGGCGGCTTGTCGGTCATCTGCACGTGACGAGGGTGTAGTGCGATTATCCAAATCTCACGACAATCAACCACTCTCTTCTCCTCATATAAAAATCCGCGTACCGATATTGGTGCTTCGAAAACCCGCGAGATTATGTTATGGCGTTTCGTTTACCCAGAAGCACTGCACTCCTGCTACTCACACGCCCACGCGACTACTAGACGCGTAGAGAGATACTTCCTTTGTTCCTTGGGGAAGTTGGGGGCTACTACTGCCGTGGAGGCTATGTTCACTACGCTCTACATTAGGGTGTAGAGTGCATCTCTATCTTCACGTCAAAAGCAGCAATTGGGCACTGGAGTTCTATCAACTATAGTTGAGCCTGCAATACCAGCCTCTGAAGGTGCCAGGTGGCATACGCAAGGGGAACGGCATACGTTCTGTTACCTTGGCTAATATGCCCATTGCCCATCACCCCTTTCAACTGTCTTTTATCAAAGCAATTGCTGCTTAGCTTTAGTCAGGTCTGGGGTCTTGTTCTTCTTGATGACTTCTTGAGGCTGTCCCATAAGATGTTGTTCTGCTGTGGTGCTTTGATGGCATTTTTTCTTCTCATATCGATGTCCCTATGATCAATTTTTTATCGTCTTCTGATTCTTTCACCATACTGTACAAGCTAAAGTCATCATTGTTCGCGTTTGTCTATTTTAGCCTGTTGCTGAAACGAGAATAACGAGTGCCGAGTCACGATGTTGAGGGTTCCGCATGCATTTTTTCAAGTCCAACAATCAACTGAGAATCAAAATGTTTGTTTTTTCAACAGTATTACAAACAAGTATCCTCAAAGGAAAACCTCGAACTCCCATCTTGCCAAAATGCAAACTCCCATCTACCACCCTTCATCTAGACTACCATCTCATCTCGAATCTAGTATGTTGAAAACATGCCTGAACAGGTTGATCGAGTTAGCATTTGCCATACAGAACTTGGAGAGCCAGCCTCAAAGTTGCGACTTACAATGGCAAGGAATGGTTGCATTAGTTCCTTGACAATCCTCGGTGATGCACATTCTCGAGGCCCCGGTAGGCTGGCAGTATCCGTGGCTACCGGAACAGAATCCGGTCATGGTTTGATTGCGCTGAAAAGATCATTAATATAAGATGTGAAAAGTGAGGGTTGAGGAAAGACTTACTGGAGTAAGGACTGCTGCGCCCATGACGGAGGATGCAAGGAGCATGATGCTGGAGAAAGTGATGAATTGCATGATGAAAGTTGTTGGAATTGAATAAAGTGAGTGTGGGGTTGGAAGTTGAAGTTGATGGGAGTATTGAAAAGACAGTTGGGGATGATCCTGAAAGGCAGAAAGAGAAACAGCAAGTTCTCATTCCCCCCTTAAGTATCTTCCCCTTCATTGGGCTTTGCGGCACTTGGGTTTTGCTCCATATTCTTCGAATGGAATAGGCAAACTCCACATTTCCATATTTTCCATATCAACTTTCATTCCGTCCACCCAGTCACAGGCTCACAGCCAGTCAGAGGCAATCTTGCTTGCACCGAGCGTCTTTCTGGGCAAAATCCCCCCTTGAAGGGGTGACGCAACACGTGAACCGAGCGTAACCCAGATTGAGTCAGGGCACAAGCTTCAATGAGTGGGTCGCAATGTTCATGAGATACGCGAAAGGTAATCCTCGCCCCCTTTAACTATAACAACACCCTTGAATTGAATTTTGAATAGATAAAACGAAGAATATAATCTCCTATAAAGGCTAACATACTCCGATTTGTTGTTTCATGCTTTGTTGTTATTTTGCACCAGGGTTATTCTTAATCGCGAGTGTCTCATAAGCACTGACCATCAGTCGTGGTTTTATGGATCAAGCTCAACAACTCCACAACCGTGCATTATGAGTAGGCTACGATACTCGTAAGCTACACTCCCTATTCCCAGACAGTAAGACACACAATCACGAGGATTGGTTTTCTCTTCGATCCATCTCTTCTCTCTGAGTTTGTTCTTTGTCCACCACCCCCGTTTTTGGCAATAGTTTCATATGTATAAATCTTTTCTTCACTCTATTCCTTTTGAACAAACGCGCCGATCAGTTTGAGCTCTTTAACCCAAGTAAAATTGCTTAGAGCCCTATGAATCTTGGCCAGCGTAGTCCGCTATGATTTCTACCGACTTATATTTTCGTTTCCCTGATGTCTTCGTCGTAGTGAAAGGAGATAAATACTTACTCTCTACATGAATTCCAAGACTTGTGTAACCGAAGATCCGAAAGAGTGGCTTTTTATGCGACTCGAGAGAATTTGTCAGCTCTGACATAACCTTTTGCGTTCGAATACAAACGCAGTTACAGATCTACCATCTAGAACTTCCACGTCGCCCCCAATCGTCGCCCCAGAAATCAGTGCAAACCTTGACGTGCACGAACAAAGTCTGGATTTTCTCTGGAGAGAGGCTTGGGGCGATTCGCAGGCCCAAGTCCCGGTGCTCGGAAATTTGATTATGATATTTATGGCCCCGCTCAACGAAAAAGCTTATATCGACGCTATGTTAATGCTTTCTATTTTTGTGCACGTATACAAGGTAGCTCTTGTATATGTTTTTAAGAAAGCTAGGTTTTGATAGGAGAAGACATCGAAACAAATACTGAACTTCTTTCATGGAGGATTCCGTGATTTCGTAGTCATACAAGCCCTGAAGCTAGGCGAGTTCCTCCCTCTTTTACTTCTCTTCGCTTTCCACCTTTCACAGCCGGTTTTCTTCCCCGCACGAGCCTTGCGACAATCCAGTTCCTTGAACCGACTCCCAAATATGGTACTCGTACCCTTGCCGTTCAAGAGCCCTAAGATGCGGAATAAGCTTTTTTGGGCATGGATAAGTGAGTGCTTATCTCGATTATTTACTGTAGCCAAGAGTCGCCTTGCGTCGGTTGCGTCAACCCATGATTTCCGCAACCTTAAGTTCGGAGTTATGAGTAGCACGAGGTACCGTACGGACTTGCTCTTCTGCCTTGCCGCTTGCCGTCTTGTCTGGCTATGCATCCTACGAGTAGTTAGTCAGCTGTCCATTGTCATGGAGAGGTGGAGTCTCAAGATCAAGCTAACTTCTCCCTACGGGTATCTTCGAGAGCGTGATAGGCGATTTTGAGTTCCTTCATTTTTGGTCAACTACGAAATTGGCATCAATCTATGTCCCGAACTCGCCGCTAAAAGCCAGTGTAACATTCCTGATGCGACATACCGTATTAATTGGTTTAGACGCCCCCTCTCCCGTTTTTGACCTCACTGTGCATCGTTTGGCGAACTTCAGGCACACGGTGCAAACTCACTTAGCCATATCGTTCTCAGGGGTTCGCCCAGTGAGGTTCCCGGGAGAGAAGGCTGTATTTCCTCCGCATAATAAGCACGCACAGAGTAATAGGCCTTCAGTCCTACCATCTTCTTCAGTAAATTTCAAATCAGAGACTCCTGAAAAAAAGATAAGACTTCATAAATTTTTATATTGCGTGTCCTCGAAAAGCGAAGCTTCCAAGCAAGCTTCCGAGTTCTGTCTCCGCGGGTATCTAGGAATGCAAGGAAATTCACCGGTTTTCCAGAGCTTGCCAGTCATTCTTGCAGACCCAACAGAACGAAAATAGCCTTGTGCTTGTGGGGTCATTTGGACTCTCTTCACCAGAATCGTCCGTAGCATGACCACATGGCAATATTTTGTCAGCCGCCTTGCTAGTGTGAAAGCAATCTTCCAGTACAAAATCAAAGAGTCCTCTGGTTACAAGCAGAAGGAAGAATTTGTCGTCCGAGAATTGGAAACGGCGTGGAAGGCTCTTGCAGATACCATCGAGCGCAGTGTTTTTTCAAGGCCAGAAATCGACAACAAAAAAGTGGTCCTGCAGGCATTGAAAAGCCCGATACTGGAAGAACTCGGAATCTCCGAGCTCTTGAGATATCGTTTGCTTTCGAAATATCCATCAGAGAGCATCAGTTTGCAGGTTCATCGGTCATATGCTGATCAGCCACAAACGCAAAATCCAACATCAAGTCTGGTGGTAAAAAATCGGCCAGAAGGGGGTGCTGTGTTGGTCGAGTACAGATATTATGACAAGTCATCTATGAACGAGAATTTGCTCAAAATACAGTCCCACAAGATCGAAAGCTTGACAGAGGTACTCCAATCCGCGTCCCAGGGCAAGCATGAAGTCCGCAAGAATTCAGACCGATTTCACACATTAGGATGTTTAAATTGGTTTCACGACGAACCGAAAGGCAGATTTGGCCTCGAGTTTGAATTTCCAAGTCGAGCAGAAGGAACCCCAATATCGCTGCGTGAAATCCTCCACGATAGCAAAATCCCTCGGATTAGTCTCGACTTGCGAATGTCAATTGCGAAGAAAATGGCCTCGGCCGTGCTGAAGTGGCATACCGTAGGCTGGGTCCATCAAGGAATATCAAGCCATAACATCGTTTTCTTCCGTTCTTCTTGTGGCGCTATCGACTTCTCCGAGCCCTACCTATGCGGCTTCGAATTCACGCGGGCATCCACAGGCATTTCCTTACCACGAGACATGGCCAAAGGGTTGATGTATGAAGTCTACTGCCACCCTGAAAGACAAGGAATTCCAGTATTTCATCACCAGAAGAAACACGATGTGTACTCTCTCGGCGTTGTGCTCCTTGATCTAGGCCTTTGGGATTCGGTGGAGAGGCTCTTTAGACCTACGAAGCATCATTCCCCCGTCCCTCATTCGGAAGCCATTAGAAAACGGTTGGTAGATAACATTCACCGCTTGGGATTCTATACCGGTGCGAAGTATGAAACTGCCGTTCGCAGATGTATCGCTGAAGACTTTGTGGATGGTGGCATTACAAGCGACTTTGAGGATAGAGTGTTGAATTTGATTTACGATGGGTCGAGAATGTAAATTTACTAATTCGGATCCAACGTCGGGCAATGGCGTCTCAAGCTCAAGTTAACTTCTCCTTACGAGCCTCTGCAAGAGCTTGAGAGGCGATTCTGAGTTCTTCAATTTTGCTCTGTAGCGTTTGACGGTAGCCAGAAATGACAAAAAAGTAAATCAGTCTGCTGACTACATGCATTTTAAATCGCGCCTGTTATCAACCTTAGCTCATAACCTTTATACCAACACTTCGGCCCAATAACTATACGAATGTAGGCTCAAAGAAACGAGACAACCCCTCCACCTCCTTGATATCCGAACTCCACCTCCCAACTTGAACCAGACTAAAACCACCACGCTAAAGCAAACGACCGAAAACAAGAAAACATACCAATGAGAAGTTATGGAGTAGCAATATCCAAAAAGGCCATTTCTGAAAAGTTGAACTACCATATCATACTATTACGGCGTGCAAGATATCGAGTTTTGCGATGGTAATTGTTGTTCGGGGCACTAATCTGAAATTGAATTGGGATACTGGGAGAAGTTTCGCAGTTCGTAGCTTGTAAATTGTCGGTATTTTGACAACGCTGAGTTTGTCTTGATCAACTGGCTTGTCGTGGTTTGGGCGTAGGCTTTCGTGTTGCACCGTATGCTTGGCGTGAGGTAAGGGCCGAGTTGGCCTATGCGGTTGTGAGCCATTCACGGAATGCAACGGAGTCTCGGTTCGCAGTAGGAATTCACGACGAGTAGGAATCGATTCCCCAACTTCTAGCTGCCTCGTTCGGCTTGCATTGCGAGGCTTTGGGGAAGGCGGGCGATAGTGAGTAGGTGAGTCTGGTAGAGGTATTGACTCTGGCTGTGGCGACCGAATTTCTTGTTGCTGTTCTGTGCTGGACTTAAGGCTCTCCTGAAGGACATCGTGTTCAACTTTTCCCTTCATCGGCATGACAAAGGCCCTCGAGTGCCCACTTCTCATCAGTAGGATACAAGAATGCTTTGCGATAATTGGCAATGGTTTTGCCCTCTGAATTTATACTTATGGTAAAGTTGTATAGTATTCTGGCGATGCAGGCCACTCTGGGGTGATATCAACCTTCGCGGGTATCCCACGGACACATAGCCGTCGTACTTCAGAGCCGTTGTCCTAGCCCAGAGCGAGGTGGTTCTCGGTGTTGTAGGCTCAAGGTAAGGACTAATATGCTGTAGGGACTTGAAATCGTATCCTAAATAAGGCTAGGATATCTGTTCACAGGAACTTTCATTAACATCTGCCGAGAAGATTCCCATCCAGGGCTCAGAAACAACAATGTTAGCCTGCCAGCGAAAGCCATTTCTGGCAAGGCCAAGAGGTCTAATTTCTGGGGATTTGCTTTGTTGAGCACTGCATCGGCTCGATTGAGATTGTTGTCAACGTCGCTAATTACTGTGGAGCGAACTACTCATTGTCAGCTCCAAACTATAGAAAAGCAAGTCAATAGGGGGCTAGGAAGAAGGATTCACCTGTAAGCAAGCAATCCTCATCTTTGCGAATTGTGGTAAAGCCAGAACAAAATGTGGACTATTGATGGGCGAGATGCAAGCGCGGTAGAAAAGGATTCTCAAGACTCCGCGCGTATTAGTACGGTACTGGGACGAATCGGATTCCGAACCGCATACTGTACTGTAGTCGAATAACCGGAGCGATTGCTCGGCTCCTCAGCCCATACAAGGCTCTGCGTATGCCCGAAGAGAGTTGATACAAGATTTGGTGGCCATAGATAACTATCTTTGCGAGTATTTTTGCCTCGGAGGAGAGAGCGCGTCGCGACCTAAATTGTCTTGGCATACATGGAATGTGGTCTATTACTAAGCAGCGACCCCATAAAAAGAGAGCTTCGACCCCTCTAAACTCTCTTTCTTTCCCATCTGTCACTCCTTCGATAAATACGAATCCGTCTAGTTCTTACAGCTTTTGAATCCATCTGGTTCTTAGACTCTTCTTTATGACCGATTGTTGAGATCATGATGCGGATGCGGAAATACATCGGAAGCGAAATTTCGCTTAGTCATGCCGTTCTCAGGGGGCTCGCTAGACTCCTGCCACTATCAGGGTATCAGGACAACGATGTATAATCCTAGAATAATAGATAAATTAATTACAAACTATAAAAGAGATCAAGGCTACAAAGGCCTATTATACTAAATAAACACGGATCACACGCTAATAACACTATAAGTCCGATTATATATAATAGCCGATTAATTGTCACAGGCTAGGAGGGTGAGTAGCTTTACCACTAGACCAACAGTGAACTGCCCAAAAAGGGACTATTATTGGATGGAAGTCCAATATGCTA
>QYAP01000409.1:0-37812 GCA_003988905.1 Hymenotorrendiella dingleyae
AACGATTCTGTACAGTTTGGGGGCCTTCTTGATTGCAAAAAAGCAAAAGACCATATGAAATTGCGATTTCCTCTTCCTACAATTGCAGAGAAGAAGAGGGTTCGTTATTAAGATATAAATTAAAAGAATAAAAATAGAAAAATGAAAGGATTTCTGATTTTCGAGGTATAAAGGTACTTCACGAACATCAAAAAAAATCGACTTTTTAGAATTAAGATTTAAAATTTTAATAAAAATAATCTATATTAAATCTATATATCAGGAGCTTATATTCTTAATATTAGAATAGAATAATGGGTGGTTATTTTTAGAAAGAAGTTTAAAATCGAAAAAATGAGTGTACCGGAGATCTATGCGCGCGGAGGGAAAAAATCGAGTGCACATCAGTCGCGCAACTCGCGATACCATCTCACCTTCCTATATTCATCAAAACCGACAGCAACCAAATTCTCGGCAACAAAATATATCCTACTTTTCTGGTGATGATTTGCTGTACGAACTGTACCGTAAAACGAGGTGTTCAGATGTTTTATTTAATGACGCGTTCGTATTGACCTTTGGAAAGTTAAAGGTGTTCTAAGTTTTGAATGACTGGACAGTGCAGTCTCCTTGAATTTCCTTGCATTCTTGGTTAGTGGAGTTGGATTGGAAATGTTGTTTGTGGGGGTGGGAGGTTTATGTAGTGTAGAATCTCTAAATCACTTAAGGATTGGAATGGGAGAGACCCCGAAAGGAGGCAGGTTTGTAGATCGATATGTTAGTTGGCTTAGAAGGAGCTTAGGAGGTATTGAGACTGGAATCATTGCATAAGAGAGCGAGGTTCGGAAATAAGAGAGGGATGTGTTTATATAGCAGGGAAACTTTTGGTTTTGATGTGCCGGTCGTATGGCTCTCAATTGGAATCGAAAGAAAGAAATATGCGCTCATTCCTCATTGCCTCAAAATTTACTATTCTTTCTTCTCCTCAATCAACCTTCGGTCTTCGTACCTAACCCTCCCCCCTAAATAGTAGGCGTCCCAGCAACCGCTCCAATAATAACATCCGCCGCCTTCTCACTAACCATATAAACAGGCAACACAATATAAAAGCCTGGAATCTTCGGGAAAACACTAGCATCCACAACCCTCAGTCCCTGCGTCCCTCTAACCCGAAAATCCGTATCCAGCACCGCCATCGCATCATCATCAGCCCCAATAGCCGCCGTACAACACGCATGATGTCCCCACGCATTATCCCTGATATACTCTTTCAAATCATCACCGGTGATATCGGCGCCAGGGTAGACTTCTTCGAAGGAGCCGTCGAGGGGGATTACATCGTTGAAGATTTGACGTGAGTATTCCATGCTTTGCCGTATGGCTTCGATGTCCAAAGCCCCCCCGTCGGCGAAGGAGTTGAAGTTTATGAGGGGCACGTCGAGGGGATCGGTACTGCTGAGCGTGACGGTTCCGGCGTTGTTACGGCTGTGTGCTTTTAGCGTTATCCAGACCCAGTGCGTGTGTGTTGCTGTTGCGTTGATGGAATATCCTGGGTAGTAGCCTGGGAAATAAGTTGGTGCTCCGGCGACGAGGATATCAGGGTCGCCGGCGGAGACTGTACTATTTATGACAACGGCAACGGAAATTCCATTGGAGGCATAAATCCCACGATCTCCACCTCCAGCGCCGGCGAGCCATGTCTCGTAGCACGGATCAGGCAGCGTTTCTAAGAATGTACAGCCTGCTTCAGCGCTGAAATTAGAGGGGGTGAGACCGATGATGGGCGTCTCGTAGCGATCTTGCATGTTGTTTCCTACGCCAGGAAGATCAACGAGGACTGGGATGTCAAAACTTTCTAGTTCGGCAGAGGGGCCAATGCCAGAGAGTTTTAGAAGTTGAGGCGTGTTGAAGCTTCCCGCTGAGATGATGACTTCTCGTGTTGCGTTGACACTTCCTGCCACTCCAGCTGATGAACTACCAGATCGCGGATCTGCGCGGTAGAGACTTTGGCCTACTAGAAAATCAACACCGATTGCTTGGGGCGTGGTTCCTGTGGTGTCGAAACGGATTTTGGTGACGAGGGTGTTGAGTTGAAGATCTAGTTTATATTTCTTCGTCCCGTCTGAGTTGAGGGCGTTTGCTGTGTTCAGGATGAATTCGCGTGGACCGTTACGGACTCCATCGGCAGTGGCTATTGGGACTTGGTAAAGACCAGTTGCGGCGTCTCGACCTGGGTTGTCATTGTTGATATCGCGGAGGAGGACGGCGGCGAGTTGAGTTATGGTGGAGATGATAAGAGAGCCGAGATTTCCTGTTGCTGTGGCTGCTGCTGTCTGGTTATGAAATTTTAGCGTTTGCTTTGACAGAGTTGAAGCAACAAGAGATATTATTCTTACTTACTATGAGCGACAAGATCTTGAGATCTGTGAAAGCGATGTCTAGATTCGTAATACCAACTCCTAGCCAGCCGCTAAACCCATGGCCCGGGGTACCCACTGGTACATATGTTGCATTTTCTAACTTCTCATAATACAGGCGCATGTTATCCGGCTGCAGTGAAGAAGTAAAGTATCAGACTCGGTATTCGTGGAAAAGACTGCTACGCAATGAACTTACCGACCAGGTATCATCACCAGTTATGGTAGCAATGTTGGTCCAGTCGCTCTCATGTGGATAGATCGTGATGAGTGCGTTATGAGCGGAGCATCCACCCAGAGTTCCGGTACGAGGATATAGTATTCCCACTTGAAAAAACAACCGTCAGCTTGCGATATACCACAAAACTTGCATGTTATCAGGCTAGATGAAATCAAGGTGTTAGGAAGCCATGCTTACGTGGTGTAGCGCCAGCTGGAGGATCTAATCCAACGTAGAAATCACCAGTAGATGTATTATATGTCATTTTCGAATCCTTTTCTTGCTGCGTGAGGTCGCTGTAGTGATTGACATAGTAATCCCAACTTATCGGTGCATATTCGGATGCTCGAAGACTGAGCGCCGGAACTTGGTATAACGGTGCATCGCCTTCATCGTCGCCAGCGTCTATTAACAATACCGAGAAGCCGGCAATGGCTAGTCTTGCCTAAACAGCAACATTGTAAATCAAGAGCTCCTTCTTTCGCAACGTTTCAAAAGTGAAAGGCATTATTTGTAAACTCTGAGGTTTGATTATGAAGCCGGGGAATCTATCCACGACCCCCGGACATTACGAATAGAAAACCAGAACAAAGATCTTGTAGAAAATAGACCTACAGCTAGTGGGCCGCCACCTGGGCCACTTCCTACGATGACATACTCATATGGGTCGAGGTCGACGTTACTAGAGTCTTGTCGTGTAGCAGATGGTCTATTCGGTCAGCGAGGTCTCTCATACGGGAAAGGAAACACTTGCAAAGCAGACACAGAAGCCGACAACAGGCCCACCAGAGACAACCCCCACGTTATATACATTTTGTTGACAGAAGCATAACAAAAGTCTCCAAAGCAACGAGGGGAACCACTTAGTTTTTAAGCTGCAGCATATAAGACTCGCGTTATCACGCTGAACACGAAGGGAAGGCCGCCAATCCGCTGAACGATACGAAGTAGGCTTGCCCCAGTAGCTTCTCCAAAATCTAGAAATATTTGTGCAACCAACCTGCCAAATCCGGTTCTGGATAAATACGGGCTGCATTGAGGGTGGTAAGCTCAACGCCGGTGACACTGTCACGGCTCTTCGCAAGTATCTCTGTACCTGCAGTAAAACGGATCGACATTGCCTACTCGGCATGAGGTTGGGGCTTCATGGAGCAAAGAGAAAAACATAGCGTGATAAAAAGGAAGCGTGGTGCTGGTGCGAGCAGAAACTCAAGTCTTGCTTGCCTCCGTCACTTAACGGATACATTACTGCACCCCACAGTCTGAGTAGCTTTCGCCTCTGGGTGAAGAGCCTCCGCTGCGAAGTTCATGTGAAAATCAACACTGCGGCAAGGCCTCTTCTGGATTTCGCAACGGATAGGCAGAGAAAGGTTGTACGGCTTATTTTGCAATCTTGGAGTGCTGAAAAGGCTGAAGGGCAGAAAATTGCATGGGTGAGCTTGGCGCGTCGAAAAGAGGAAAACCGTTGGACAACCCAAAACAAGGATCATCGGCGCACCGAAGAAAACAGCGAATAGCGCTGAAGGCGAAATTCGCTTGGAACCCCTTTAGGGTAAGCGGATGACCCGCAATAATGTTATTCCGACAAGGATCTGCCTCGAACCTCCCCCTTTTGGCCTATCCAACTGACCGCAAACCCAACGCATCGAGATGTAGTATCTGTTAGCATGGATTTATGCAGGCGCCTGGAGAACAATATATTTCGTCATCCGTGTCCCCGAGGCCATCTTGATGACTGCGCACTAGCCTACACTCTGATCGCATCTGTTCTGTTCGTAAGGCCAGTCATGGTTTCATTTTGATGCTTTTAATAGGCCTGATCTCGTCAATTTTCTACGCTCTTCAGGATTATGAGATCGGGTAAAAAGAAAAATGAGCTACTTACAAAATTCTCCTCACTTCATACTCCTGGCCACAGAAACCACACACTTGCGAACTCTTCATTTCATCATACCTATATCTACATCACATCTACCATTCATTATACGCGCCCTATCTTAAGCCTTCCCAAATCCTCAGTGACCTGCCTAAACGCCTTCAATGCAACCTTTAGAACCGTAGTCCCAAAAGAAAAACCAACGCCTATGCTAAATTCAAAAAATGCCTTGTGTCCGAATATCTCCAAATAGTACATCAATAATCTCATCTAACAAAGTGAACGTAAGGTGGGCACTACAAGCGGGTTAGTATACATCCCATCTCAAGAAAAAATTAGAAGCAACTTACTTGAGACGGGAATTATTAAAAGTAGCAAAGATCCTTCGACTCGCAGCTTGGGCATTAACCCGGCCAACCACACTAGCTGCCAAGTCTGGAATCAGAGTCGCAAGCATCATACTTGCTTCTATTCTACTCTTGGATTTCTCTACTGCTGTTCGAGGTTTGCCATCTCGTTTGAGCTGGCCGCCTGGCCACATTGAATTTTTTAGTGTGTTGACATATTTGATGATTGCTTCCTCTGAGAGAATGCTGGTCACATTGTCGCGCACTTTCCTTTCGATGGTACCACCGAGGAGTTGATGAAGAACAACCACTACAGCCCGCCCTCGAAGCCAGTTATTACTACGATTGAGCTCGAAAACTTCCAAGAATATATCGCAAATAGGCTTGACAAAGGGCTCAAGCTCACGGTCCTCGAAAGCATTCAATTCGGCTTCCGCTTCCGCAGCAGTGAGAGGATCCTCTGCGATAGCTGAGGGCATCGTGGCTAGTTGACTCGTGGCGGCGGATAATAAATTCTGCCCTGCAACAGACAGCTGGTCAAGGACAGGAATATTTCCTAATAGATCTTCCATACCATCAGTAACGGAGTTATAGAAGCGTGTCATGATATCTGCCTTGTCCTCGTGATTCTCTAGTGAGTTGGTTCCAGGTGCGATAGCGCTCTGCGACAAAAAGGCACGAAGCTCCCGACTTCGACAAACCTCCGGAAGAAGAAGAATCTCTCTCATGTAGCTTTCCAGTGCTAGTCTACGCTTATGGAGAAAGTCGCTTTGCAACTTCATTACCATCCTCCTCCTCGGAAAGTCCAACGTTCGGACAGATGGGTATTTCATCCGGAGAAGTTGGTGTAGCTCATGAAACTCGCTATAGCGGCGTGTCACCGTCCAATTGGCTGCCGGCATTTGTTCGCCAGCTTTTCGTAGAACTTCAATGACATAGACAGCATATTCTCGGCCATCATCTTCCTTGCCAACCATAATGGACTTGATTTTAACAGTTGAGCGTCCGTAAAGACTATTGTCGTTCTCTTGTATAACATACTGCTGTCGCTGAAGCTCCTTGCGCCGAATCTCTCTTTGTAAACTTGATTTCGACTTTTTCAGGATACGCAGCTCTGCATTGTTGTTAGTGAGCTCCGCCTTTCTCGTCAAAGAATCAATGACAGCGTCCTGAGCCACAAGTCTATCGATGTCGGTTGTCAAAGCGGTTATGGCTTCCATGAGACCGAGATCTCCAGGAGCAGCCTCGTGGACTTCCTCTTCATCTTCACCGTTTCTATCTTCTTCCGGATCGTCATGCTCGTCTGATAAGAACTTCTGCTCATCACCGAACAAATCATCATCTGTGAAGACTCCGATTCTAGATGATGTATTTACAAGGCCAAGAGAAGCAATGCTTGGCTTTTCCACTTTCTCGCCAAATAAATCTGCTCGTTTGTGGTCAACAGAGCTTCGGTTCGAGTGGTGGCCGTTCTGTGATGCTATACTGTGCAATAACTCTACATCATCATCGAAGAGAGATTTTCGGATATCATCATCATGGGGTTTGTTCTCCATAATATTATTGAGCGCTGCTTCCATAGCTTCGACGACGTTGTTGTCCGGTGTCGCGTCATGCGGTTCTTGATCGAGGCTATGCACCGAGTTCCCCATCCCTTCACTTTCGTTATCCTCGTCGTCGAATAGCGGAGATGAAGCCTCACCATCAAGAGAGCGTCGAGACTCGGTCAAAAGGTCTGGTGTGCGAGATCCTGTACCCGCAACATCGCTAGACGATGCAGCAGCACGTCGAAAATCATTCCTTCTGGCAACTACCTTTGCGGAGACCCGTGAAAGAGGACTCGGTTTGGTCGGCTGTGGCTGGCTGGAGTTTCCCCGAGCAAGTGTTGGAGGTTTTGGAGGCGTTGTCTCTGTCCTTGCTGGACCAAGAGGCGAAGGTGGCAGTTGGGTTTGCTTTGATGCCTCTTGAGATGTTAGGCACTTGTAAAATAAATCCGACTTTCGGAAGTTTGCCAAATGTTTCTCTTGCATATACTCCAAGGTTGCAGTTTGGGCTCTCAATATAGCTCTTCGAGCTAAGAAATACTGCTTGGACGTTGCCTCCTTGCCAGCTTTCAGAAACTCTCGAACAAATTTCTTTGAATTTTCTGAAACTTTGAGTTCCGGTTTCGAGAGGTAAGCCTCGTTCATCATTGCCAGATCCATCCTCTCTGCTTCAGTCCATGGGGCCAGTGTTGAAGGAATCTCGTCGCCGTCTAAAGAATCATCTTCCAATGGATTTCGAAATCCGTCCACTACGATCCAGAATTGAACCATAGGCATAAGATTCTGCCTGTCCATATATTCCATAAAATAAGAGAGCCCGGAAGGGTCATGTAATAAATCGACCAGGGGCGCATCTTCCAGCCTAGAAGCCTGTGATCCTCTTCGGCCCATGTTAGGCTGTGGAGCCCTCTCCCCGCCCGCAGCCAACTGGTTTACACGCTGGTCTAGTACTCGTTTCCCGATATCAAGTCGGCGGAGGTAAACTGGATCTTGGTCTTCTTTTTCAGAATCTTTCTTAAGCTGACTCGATACCTCGCTTCTAAATCGTCGAGCGTCCGAAAGGTTGTTCACTTTTCGTATAGCACGAATGAAATTTTCGAATCTTCT
Source organism: Hymenotorrendiella dingleyae (assembly GCA_003988905.1). Lineage (NCBI taxonomy): Eukaryota > Fungi > Ascomycota > Leotiomycetes > Helotiales > Helotiaceae > Hymenotorrendiella > Hymenotorrendiella dingleyae. Next base: position 7,491 of record QYAP01000409.1, read on the forward strand.
CTCGTTGTCGCTCGGCGATAATCGAGGGAAAGGTGCAGTACGTCTTGGTCGTGGAGCTGGAGAGGCATGTTCGTCTAAAGCAGCGCGCAATTTTCGTACAGTCGACCGGTCTTGAAGCATCGATCGCCCCTATTAAATATTGTTAGCCTTTCCTTACAACCTTGGTAGGAAATAACTACGCACATAACCCTCCATAACTTGGTTCCATGTATCCGGTTCCGCGAGGAGCTGCATAACGGGAGTAAGTACAGCGCAAGAAAGCAATTCTTGCACCAAAACCGATACAGCACGACTAGCAGTAACCCTTTCTGGCAGCACTCTTGGTAGAAGATCCTTGACAAGATTTCGAAGATAGCCCTGCTGTACCAGCTTCATATCCGAAAATGCCAAAGATGCTGCTGGATGTAGTCTCCCCTCCTTGTATTTTGCGGCAATGGCCAAATCCAACTCGACCGACTCGGTAAGATGGCGATTCAAATGTTTGCCCCTTATAGCCTTCTCTGCTTCGTAGAAATCATGGAAATGTGCGGTAAGGATAGGGACAAATCGCGTGGTAATTATCTCGGTGATGTCGAGCTCCAGTACGATGTCGAGCAGACTGGTCATGGCAAGTCGGATCGTCTTGTCTACTTCATTGATAAATACTGGATTCTTGCTGATGTTCCCATACCACGTATTGACAAAATCCCGCAGGATGAATTCTATCAGCTCGTCGAGCGCATTGGAAACCATAAAGGACTCGGGATAGAGGGGCTTCCAGTGGTAAGCTTGCCGGCTTCGTAGGGCCGCAATCTCCTTGTTCCATGAAGTCGCAGCCAGAAACTTCGGTCCCTTGGGTCGGTTTCGCACATATTTCTGCCCATATTGACTGCCTCTGGAGGTGGTGAGAAGTAATGCGACGAGGCCGACAATGGGCAAAACGATGCCAATGACGATGGCGTAACCGATCCAGCGCAAGGTGGGAACCCAGCTAATGGCGTATCCCCAGGCGATAAAAGCAGCGATGGCAGCGAGGATCACATCCCGTCGACTGAGGGCCATAATAGAGGTGACAGGAATGTGAAAGAGTTTCCTCGAACGGCATCGTTGTGTTGCGATTGAATGCTCTCAGAGCTCCATGCGCCGGACAACAAAGTGGTGGTGGGGACTGCACCCCTGCTTTGGTGAACCCGATCTTTGCTTTCAAATACCGGTATCGAAATGTTATTTTTGATACAGGCAGAGCATAGCGTGGGAGTTCTTTCTGCCAAGCCTTTTCAACTTAAGTAATAATAGTAGAATATTGAGAAAAGCACCTTTGTCGCAATCATTTCTCCTGCTTTGGAGTTGCATGTGCCTCTGCACAGCTTCGGAATACGGAGTATCTTTCTGCCAAACAACTCCAAACACATGAGGTCGCAACCATCAAAATGACATCCTTTTTTCTTTTTTCATTAAGATATGTATCTCTTGCTTCTTCCAGTCAACCGGCGTGACTACTCAAACATTCGCCCTTAAAAAAGTGATTTTGATGGTTTATCCTTTTCACTGCAGCCAGGATTGCATTCTTACTAAAATTCTTGTATGCTTAAAGACGCTCACTTTAAAGCCTAGTCATATGTTCTACCTAAATCTAAAATCTAAATTGATTTCAGATCCTACTAATCTCGAAGGCTCTAAGCCTTTCTCTCATACAAACTTTATTGATATAAAAATGTTGAAAAATAATAACCCTACTTAAAGTTAAGAGAAAGTAGTGCACGGACATACAAGCCGGCCGTAGCGGAAAGGATATTTTGATCACGCTTATTCCAACTCTCCTACCCTGCGAATTTCGCTGGCAGCTTTTTTATTTCCGTGCGCATTCTCAACTCACAACTACGAATACCGGTACTCCAAAGCATCAACAAATTTTAGGGCTGTTTATGATAGCTTGCCATCGAATGATGAAAAAGAAGGGTAGAAGCCATTCTTGGCACTTCTTCGGGTGCGCTCAAACGATTCACTGCAACGATTTCGCTTAAGAAAAGGGGGGAAGAGGAGTGTGTGCATCATACAATATCCCGACTTTCAGGGTGTTCAAAATTTCATTTCATTTAATTCATTAGCTTGACAACACACATAAATCATTGCCTTCCCACCCCAAGCACACATAACCTACCCAAGCCCCTACCCGTCCATCCCCATTGCAAGCTTAACATACACCAGCTCAACTTATCCTTCTTGTCAAGTGTTTGCGCTAACTCTAAGAAAGCTCTATTCCATCTTTCTTTGTTCGAAATTTTTCCTTTCCTACTCCTGGAAAGGTGGGTCATTGTGTTCATGCCCACAATAAAGTAAGTGAATACCTAGGCATATCGCGCCAAAAGCTTCTCGTATCTTGGGAACTAAGTTATCCTGGCCCAGTATTTGCTAATTTGTTCTGGATTTCGAAGGCAAAACTGGAATTCGCTTGGCACAGGTGTGGGACTCGCTTAGAAAAAGGAAAAAAGGAGGCTGCGGGGACATGCCCCTCTAAATATGCAAAGTCCTATATCATGGAAATATTCTCTTTCTCATTTCAAACTCACCTAAGAACAGCACCTACATCACCGCTCCTTCTTCTCCCTCGCCCATGCCTCATCGCTATGCCCATGCAATCGACCCAAATACCTCGTAAAATCCCTCGCGGTATCAATAGTAAGTCTAACATGATCCCAACCCAGCTTTTCGCCCTTGTATAGCGCAATCTGTCTCGCCGTAGTCAGCGCATTTCTAATCTCTCTCCCATTCATCTCTCGATCAGCAAGTTCCTCCAAGTGGCTAGACAGGTCGTCAAAATCGACGTCCGCCTCGTCGGTTTGGAGCATGTCGAAGAAATTCTGCCAGATCTTTTGTCGGTAGGATACCGTGAGGGGTTGGTAATGTAAGGCTACTTGGATGCGTGATTTGAATGCCTCGTCGAATATTCCGACGCGGTTGCTGGTTAGGATTAGGATTCCTTCCTGTTTGTTGAAATCGCAGGGTTAGTATTGTTTCACGCGTGCGGATGGCGTGGTAAATTTCTGCAAAGTCGAACTTACATAGTATTCAAGAACGCGAAGGAACACTGCGCTGTAAGCAAGTGTAGAAGCAAGGAGTCTAAGGTAGACTTACCGGAAACGAGACTGTTCCGTTCGAGATCTTGTAGGGTGCGTTCTTCGAGGAAGACATCTGCTTCATCGAGTAGGAGAACTTCCAATCATTTAGCATCATCAACTTCACAATTGGGTTTTGGCCACCCACCACAGTTCCAAGTCTTCCCTAGATAGAGAATCGTCTTGAGATATTTCTCGACAGCGTCAGCATTCGTGCCAATATCCCCGCAGGTTACGCTATAACTAGATGATTGGGTAGTCAGATTTTGGTGTTTCGGGAATTTCAAAAGAAGTAATGAGATAAAAGGGAAACGAGGCGGCTGAAGCATAATCGATAAGTTCAGAATAAAAGATTGCCGGTCGTAACCTACAGTGGCATTTCCGCAATCTCTGCCACGCTTTCCGCTGTCAGGGTCTTGCCTATTCCTGGACCCCCGTGAAGGAGCATGATCAATCCATTCCCTTTACCAGCAATAAGATCGTCTCTAACATTCCCGGCGAGACTCATGCCTTGGCTAGCCCCATGGGGTGCGGCTCGAACTCCAACGAGAGATTTTACAAGATCTTTTGTGCGCTCTGGCAGAACTAAACGCTTAAAAGCGTCCTTATTCCATACCACGGAGCCAACTTGGTTAACCCACAGGCTGACTAAGTATTGTGAGCTGTGCGGGTTTTACGTTGTACCAAGCTTTGGATTACTAACCCCATTTCTTTTCTTTCAAGAGGAATCCGTGAATTTGTGCTGGCATTAGAAGTAAATCAACCCCTTCGGGTTCATCCGCTTCCGAAACTACGTCTCTATGTCTGTCGAGTGGATGCTTTATGACTTCCGAAAATGAAAAGGCTGAAGCATTCGGGTGGAACTTGCGATACGTTTGATAATCGATCATAAGGCGAGCAGAATGCTAATATCAAATTAATGTGGGAAGAGAGATTTATGTTTGAACTTCAGACAACTTACAAATTGTTCCTCTTTCTGGTAATCCCATCCTGTATAAGAAACATATTGTCTGTGACGCAGGTTCCAGAAACACTTTCCGCGCTCTAATAGACTTTGCTTCAACTCCGAGGGGGCAAATATTAAGGGAAACACTGGTAATTCAGTGATGATCATCTCTTCGCCGATGGGGTATCGGAGAGAAAGGTCGATATCTTTTCGTCTGAAGAAAGAGCCGTCGAAACCCCATGACCAACATGGAAGTTTAAGTGCAGAGTCTAAATTGATCTGTGGCCAATCTCTTAGTACATATGCAGTAAAGACACCATTCGACCTAGACACTACTACTTCATTAGGTCGGAAAAGACGTTGAATGTGGCGGACGGATGTATGTCCACGACTCATAATCTCATCAGCTTGTTGCCATGCATTGCCTTGGTCGCCTTCCAGATATCGTAACAAAGCCAGCACAGCCAAATTTGGCTCTTCTGCTGGCTTATAAGCTTCTGTTTTCAGCTGAAAACGGTGATGAAAGAAGAAATTGTACGGCGCAGGCACCTCGAACTCGTTGGGCGTACGTATATTATATCTCTCATCAATGTCGAATCTTGATATATGGACAAGGGCACAACTAGCCATATTACTGATCAGCTCTTGCATCTCATTGGATACGATAGCTATCGAATGATCAGAGGTTTTGGTTCTTCTGGTGACCTGGCCTGACATCTCGTAACTGGTTTGACAGTGATAATCTTTGAAAACCAAGAATCCAAGGCTTCCACGCTGCGCAGCAAACCCCTCTGTGTCGTAGACTGGGATTCTCCCAGTGAAATGGCCTTGATAATCCATGCCGTTGGTGAATCTTTTTGGTTCGTCTTCAAACAGTAGAGCTGGATGATACCCATGGGGGTCATTTCTGACGCACACAATCCTATGCAAGATTGGAGCATTGGGAATTGTGCAAAATGGCTGCATCTGGGCGCCGCCTATGGCCGTTCGTTTGTACGCGCGATCGCCTGCTGAATTTGATGCATCGGGTGACATTTGTCGCTTTCTTGTCAGTTTATCTGTTTCATCCACAAATCGCATAATATTGGTAACTTCTGGCAGAGTTGGTGGTTGTGCTGGAGTTGGAAGTAGTTCCGGCGCTTCATTCTCTAAGAAAGGAATGGGCTTTTGAGAATGCCGGCCACGGACTTGATCCGACGGAGTCATGGAATCCTTTTCTTGTCGGGCCATCATCAATCGTTTCTTATTTTGTTGCTCAAGAAGCATAAGTTGCATTTGGTAGTCCTGTAATGCATGGTTTCCAGATGCCTTTGGCGAGTCCGTCGTCAAGGACAGCGGTTGTTGATCGGCGAGTGATGATTTTGATAATCTAGCATGTTCAAGGAACTTAAATGCAGTCGCCTGGTTGGTATGATTGAACGAAATAGTTTCATTGTCCAGAAGGAACGGTGGGACAAGTCCAGAATCAGTAGAAGCTGAGCTCTCCTCCATAATTTCCCTAGAAACCCCCCCAGAGGAACGTCGCTCGAAAAACAACACCAGAAGATATAGGAGCAATGATGGCAAGTCTGAAGTGGTGCACCAGAAAATATATAGCGAAGTTGCTCTCAGGCGGAAGGGTTAGGGGAAAGATTTCGTTGGGAATCAGAAGTTCCACCGGAACAGAAGCTGAGATAGGCAAAGGAAGGTGGAAGTTTGCCGCGCAGATACACAGCCTCTCAAAAACCTCCTTGCGTCGAGTATCATACCGCCAGTTATCAGCCGTCAGTGCGCCATTTGGGGAATGGTAGCCGAAGCCTTGCACAACCGCTACCACATAATTGCAGAAGTGTTGTGGCTGAGCAGTCAGCTGCCTTGCGAGCATATATGCAACACACAGCTACATTTCGCGAGGACTCGAACTTGAATTCATCAAACACCACCTGCGTAGTGATGCCTCAAGACATGGAAGGCTGGTATTCTTGCGATGACAGTACTGGGTATATTAATTTCTTCGTTCCTGCTTGGTTTCAGTCTAACAATCCTAGATCTTCAATTGAAATTATCCGTCAAGCGTACGAGGAAGCAAATACCGTATTCACGAAAGAGTTGACCTCGGACGAACGAAAGCGAACATGGTCTGCTGAACAATCTTCAATGAGCGATGTTCTAAAAGCCGTGGAAGTTGCAAAGAGAATTTACGATGCAAAACCCTTGTCCAAGGCGAGAAAATGGTTAACGGTTCTCTCCTCGAGAATTTCGCACTATGGCGCAGTCATGGATGTGGTAGTACAGCAGCATCCAGAGTATGTGTCGCTAGTTTGGGGAGCCATGAAATTTCTCTTTACAGTGAGTTTTAATCGTAAATCAATTCCTCAATGGCTTTGACGACAACTTTAATGTAGGTCGTGATAAATCACGAAGAGTCAACGAAACAGCTTTCCAAAGCTTTCAGTCTTGTAGCAGAGATCCTCCCACGGACCGACCTCGTTCTCATCTTATATCCCACAGATCTGATGCGCGACGTGGTTGCACATTTATACGCCAAAATTATCAAATTCGTTCAACGGGCTGTCACTTGGTATAAAAGGGGCTCCTTGGCTCATGCATGGGACGCTATTGCCAAACCTTGGGCCTTGGGGTTTCAAGACATAGTAGACGAGATAAAAGAACTTTCTCTCAAGGTAGATAAACTGGGAAGTGTAGCGGCAAAAGCCGAACTTCGAGTCGTGCATGACGAGCTGTCTGCCGTACGAAGTGAGGTTACAGTAGTGCACTCACAGATGGAGATTTTGACGACACTATTCGGGAATAAAACTGATGAACTACTTCAGATGGCAACTGGTATGAAGATTTTCCAATATGACTTAATACAGCACACAATTGACATGCAAAACAGCAACCCAATTTCTCCACCAAAGCTTACACCTCGATCTTCGTTCACAAAAACAAGACTTGAACACAATCCACCTCACACAAATTCTATCCCTCCCCTTCCTCTCCAACCTCCCCACCTCAGGAGAAAGTCTCGGCTACTGCCAGTCGATCCGAGGACGCGGCTCTTACCGCCGAACATACATCCTGCCTTGCCTATCAACGCTAGAAAAATGGTCTTCCGAAGCCCAATCATCTATGCTACTAACCCAATGCAGCACCCCCAGCACCGCAAAAGACTTTCTCGTTGATCTGATTCTCCTACTGCGACGAGAAAACATGCCTATAATTTGGGCACTTCGACATCCATCATTTTGGGACGGAGAACCCACCTATATCGATATACTACGTATGCTCGTCTTGCAAGCATTACAGATTAACCCAGCCATTCATCCATATCCTGTAACCTCAGTGCAGCTACGAGAAGCAAGCACAGAAGCCGACTGGTTGAACCTCTTATCTGCTGCTTGTCGTAACCTGCCTATGATATATATAGTAATTGACGCTGAGCTGCTCTCATCTGCTTCAGGAAATAGCAAGTACCGAGCAACACGAATGCTGGAAAGATTCCCCGAGGTGATTAGAAGCACGCGCTTTAAACTTTTTGTGTCGGCGGCGAATGTGGAGAGTGAGTATGTAGTGAGGAATTGGGACCCGAAGGGATGGGCGAGGTTGAAGACTGGAGACAATAGGGGACGTGGAGGCAATTTGCAGGCGAGGCGAAATGTAAGGAGGCAGCGGAAGATGAAGGCACGATTTATTCGTTAAGCGAATTATCTCTGCGTTATGGAAAGGGGGACTTCCCCTTTTGAACGTGAATGTCACTCAATGGTGAAAACTTCATTCTGCACATCCCAAACCTCTAAAACCCACCTCCCTCTCGCTCGCCTGACGAAAAGTGTACCGCTTCATCAACCACAGTCGATATTTCTAGGGCTCAAAGGGGAATCTTATTAGTTAATTTCTACCATAAGAAATTTTCCTGCTATAGAAGACAAGCTTCCACCCTACACCAGAAAGAAAAACGTCGTCCCCAGGGGAGTCTCTCTTTATCGTTGCACGACTTCATAAACTCCCCCCCAAAATAGAAAATGGCAAGCGTGGGAACCATTACTCCTCATTCCATTAACACAAGTTTACACTCAGGAAACATCTCATCCGTATACAGTACCTCCCCCATCTCAACACCTCATACCCTTCAAAAATAACCCAAAAATTAAACCCACAAACACCCAACAACCAAAATACTCAAGCCCAACAAACTCCCCAATTGACCACTCCCCGAAGCAACACTACTAACAATCGAACTACTAGTTGGACTCGTTGCACTCGCTACCGTCGCAGCGGCACTAGACGACGTCGAAGCCGTCTGCGTCGAATTAACAGCCTTCGTCGCCGTCGTTTTCGCCGTACTTTTCTTAGTCGCCGTCGTTTTCGCCGTACTTTTCTTAGTCGTCGTCGTTTTCTTAGTCGTCGTTGTTTTCTTAGCCGTCGTAGTCGAATTTTTCGGCGTTCCAGTAGTATGAGAAGTACCTGTTTTCGTGGAATGGCTTCCAAGAGTGGTACTTTCAGCCCGGAGAAGTGCCGATGCGGGGATTGGAGCACCTGCTAATTGACAGGCTAGGACGAGGGGGGAGAGGAGCTCGGTGGGGTTTATGGTGGAGAGGTCGGAGCCGCATTTAGATGCCACTGGTACAATTGCAATGTGAGAATTTGTTACTCTCGGGCGTACCATTGACACAAAAAGATGAGAAAGGTTCAAAGGGTAGTTGACTTACAGCATGTGAGGAGATTCGGAAGGAAGGTTCCTGATGAGGCCTTGCACAGACAAGGGATATCAAAGACACTGGTACAATTGACTCCCTGAGATTCCTCGATGCAAAGTTCAACGCATTGAGGAATAGCTTGGGCGCTGGCTAGGGAAATTGAGGCGAGGGCAAAGAGAGCGGAAAAGAGCGTTTTGGAAAGCATTGTCAACACTGAAATTTCATTCAAATTCAAGACTCCCCAAACCGGCGTGACGGAGTAGAATTCGGAGTCATATTCTAGCTGGTGGTATAATGTTGGGAGGTACCGTTCTTATTACATGTGCGATTCTTTGATACTCGCCCCCAATTGTGTAGGGCTGATTATCTGATGCTGAGCCCCCCATCCAGTTCCCACGGCATTTTCCTAAAATCGTGCTGGAACAACAATAATCATTGGCCGTTCCAGGGCGGATTTCACAATTCTTTTGGAGGTAATTTAAAGCCACAGTAGCTGCTGACTACTGTTTGATCTCCAAGGATCGTGGATAAATGTGAATGGATGCGAAACTTGATATCCCGTTCAGAGCTGAAAATTGAGGCGTCTGTCGTACAAAGGACCAATTGCGATCCTTCGCATTAAATAACCACAATTTAGAGTTGATAATTGCGACGCAGACTACTGCACCAGACCCTCTGCCTCAGGATTCGGGAGATATTGCATAAACAGTGCCTTTCTGGAACTGCCTGGAGATCGAGGCTCTTCTTTAATCGTAACATAACCAAACTTCTGGTATAGACCACGTGCAGAAGGATTATCAGCATCCACCACAATACTTCCAATGTACTCCTTGGCCACCTTTGTCGCCTCTTCTATGGCCAGTCTGATGCTCATTGCCATAAGCGCTTTTGCAACTCCCTGCCCGCGAACCTCGGGTAGTGTAAACATACCATTGATACGAAAGTGGGCATAGCTGAGCTGCTGGGTAGAATTGGTATCAAGGGAGCTCCACGGATTGCCCATAGGACTTGCCCTGTCGATTGCAGTCAGAAATATATCTGTGCATCAAATAGACGTGGAAAAAGAAATTGAACAGCTGAGAGTTGCGAGATAGAAGAGTAGCAGAGAATGACTTGACTTTTTTGCCAACAAACGACTGAATAAAGCAACTCACTCTTCGGCATTGAATGGAAGAGGCCCCACGGTGGTGATGCTTCCAATAACACGATCCGCTTGAATCGCAAGTAGCGTGGTTGCCTTGTCGCTGGCTAGACGGTCGTACCATATTTGGTCTGTAAATGCGATTTCTCTTTCGTACGTCGAACCAAACATCTCGGGTGCTACTTGCAGTGAGAGAAGACGAAAGGCCCTGTAACGATGCACATGCTTTCGAACGCTGGCATCATCGCGATGAATTTGGACCATTTCGAAGGGTTTAAACGCCATCATGGGGGGGACAAATGCGCGCGCTTGCGGAGAATTGGGGGATGTTGGTTCCCCGCAACGTTTTTCGGTGCTTACAACAATAAGTTTGCGGCACCTTTCCATCGCGATGAAGGATCTCGGGCTCGTTTAAGCCGGTGGTACACCACCGCCAGCTCAGCCTCCAACCACGAACGCAGAAAAGCCAAAACACCAACAGCTGTCGGCGGCCGGATGGCCATGTTGGAGTTTCGAGGACATACTTAGGTATGTTGCACCAACAGGCCTTCGCGTGACGCCAACATTATGGTTGGACGGTGGAAGCGATTTTGTGCAGGATTTGTTGGTTTCTAGTGACGACATGTACTCGAGACTTGAGGATAGTCGTGACTTTGGTGGTAGTGCAGTTGTAGAGGAGACTTTTTGTTTGTCAGGACTCAGGTGTGTTCGTTGTTGGTTCAATGTTTCACTCACGCGCTCACTTTAGTCTTGGCGTCCCTTTTGCACTTCCCCATTCGCCGGTGCGTGCGATCTGCCCCACTTACACCCACCCTTTTGCATGTGCCCCCCTCGAGGCCCCCAACTATCCCCAGTCACCTCACCGCGTCTTGTCCAACGAGGCTGCAGGTCCGTAGCCACCGGAGCGCTTCCAGCTTTTCAGCCGTGAGCCAAAAGGCGACAGCCTCCTCTCCAAAATCATGGACTTCTCTTCAGTAAACAAACTATCCTCTCATTCCCCCTCCTTCACTTGTTCAGGGCATCATGAAGCGCGACGGCCAATTCCAAAACTACGATGTCAAGGAAGTCTACGATTGCTGCCAGACCTTTGCAACCGACGCTTCTACCCGCAACTTCGTGGTTGAGTTCGGCAAAAAAGCAGCTCAAGTGGCTTTCGATTTGAATCCGGAAGATTTCAAGAAGCTCACCAAGAAAGAAACACCTCGGCCAAGCGATCGTCCGATCAGATGGATGTACGCCCTCCTCGCTCCTTAGTTGTCCCCGCATATAGCACAATATAGCTAATACTTTTGGTTGCAGCAACATCTGGGGTCCTGACCGGCAACATGAGATTGTTCAGCACCTCGGCAGTCACTATGGATTTTCCGCGCGATTGCAAGCCATCATCAAAGAAAGCCCTCTGCCACAAGAAGACAAATCGCAGGCAAACAAACATAGGCCGAATCGAAAGAATAAGGATCATGAAGATGTTGAAATGGGGAAAAGCTTTGAGACCACCCGGAGCGGTGTAGCTCACACTCGCGCGACACCCACGAAGCATAGCCTTCTCACGAGACATTACGGAATCGCAACACAGATGGTTAATTACCATGCTGTAGATTTTGGGGACAATTGTACGAGCCAACCCCGCCAAGAAGAAAGATGATAACGCTAACAGTCACAAAGTCATTTGCGTAGGAGCCAACTGGATGCATGGTCGGAAGACGGAACCAAAAGCAAAAGCACAAAATACGACCCGCAAGCTAGAAGATGTCGAGGAAGAAGGAAAGCAGCGCCGCCTCTATTCATGGCTTATATACTGTAAAGACCGTAAGTTTTCAAGGATGTTATAGCTAGAATGGCTCCTAACATCTGTGTAGACACTGTCATTTCTCTACATGAGTATCCTGGACCTCCTGAGGATCCAGAATCGCTCCGCTTAATTCGCTCGAATATGTTGAGCGTGTTTAAGCAACTAAGCACTTATCACTCTGACCAAACAGGAAGTGATGCCGGAGAGGACTTCAACCCTATCTCAATGCAGACGGTTCGTGGTGCGTTGGACGAAAATGACAAAAAGGATTGGGGTTTTGAAGGTGCAAGCAATTTATTCTACTATCTTTTTGACGATTGGCATGCGGCTTATGACACCGTTGCGACCTTCCAAAAGAACCTCCTGGTTTTGGTATGTATTTGACTCCACTCTGTCGGAAAACCTATGCTAACTTGCAATAGCGTAAAGCAATACTCTCAAATGCTGTAGGTATTAATGATCTCCAAGACAATATGCTTTACTGACATTTTAATAGACCAAGAAAGCGTCCGAGCTAGCTGATATTGGGGTTATCCCTCGTCTCCATATGCTTGGCACGCGAATTCGTGAAATGGAACATGTTTACGAAGGCTATCGGAATCTTGTCCTGCGTATTTTAGAATCCCCAAAAGGAGACGGAGCACATTCAGCTAGATCGCCGACATCGCCAACGTCTCCTATTTCTGATAAAGTGTGGTTTTTCGAAAAGACAGGCCGCCGAGGACCGCCAATTTCAATGTCCGCCATCTCAAGATTCGAGCGATTGAGTGATCGTCTACAGCTCCTGGTATTGAGTTCAACAAAGGAGTTCTTAGCAGAGAAGGATGCTTTGACACAAACGGTAAGCATTTTTGCGCCAAAGTAAAATCTGACGCATACTGATGGTTTATAGTATTTTAATATCAATGCTCAAAAAGATTCCGAGTCAACAGCTCGACTTACTCGTGCCGCTGGGTTACTTGCCAAACTTTCCGTACTCTTCCTTCCCGTTAGCTTGATGACCAGTTATTTCTCCATCCAAATTCAAGAATTGGCGGGAGTTTATACCGTGAAAGACTATTGGTATTCCTTCGCTGTCATCATGAGTGTCTCTTTCCTCTGCCTGTTCATGGCGAGCAGAGCTCTGATGTGGATGACGGAAACCCTGGATCGATGTACGAAGAAAGCAGGCCAATTCATTTTGGAAAAAGGATGGAGTTGCAAGAGACACAACGACGATGAGGAGTATTCGGAGAAGGCATTGCAGTGATATTTGCATGGGATGGCTACGGCGTTTACGGGATATAGGCCATGTACGGATACATGAAAGCCTCGGGGATCTTTACTACATATACCATTGCTTCTTGTTCGGATTTCGCATACATATTTTTAGCATTTGAGTTTCTACGGATCAATACTTCCGTTTGATTATTGATATGCGAGTCATTCGGGAAACGACGCGTTCATCGGACTCTTTCACTCCGTCTCTTACTTCACCTACGCGTCTCACTGTCAGCGAAGATGAATCACCGTTCTTGCGACTCTAACATCACTCTTTTTTCCGTATATCCCGTTAGTTGTATAGGTCTACTCAGCCGGAATCGGATCTCGGAATCGGGGTTCGGGGTCGGGGCTTAGGGAGTGTTGGCTTATGGAGTACTAGTGCTAGTGCTAGCAGAGATTTTGAAGTATGCTCAGCGTAGATGAGAAGTTTATGAGGGCAGTGATGCTTCATTTCTCAAGTACGGTTGGTATTCTGGAATAGTACACGGGGGCTTTAAATGGGGAGAAGTTCAGATGGTAGGTAGTAAAATAAAGTTCGAATCGGGAGAGGGACGGCCCGGTGAACCCACAAAGACCACCACGTCTGGTTTGAACACCTCAAAAACGAAAAAAAAAAGGAAGAAAACATTTTGAAAGCGAAAAAAAAAGTTTGTGACGACAACGACAGGACTCGAACCTGTGCTCCCGAAGGAAACAGCTTTCTAGGCTGTCGCGTTAACCACTCCGCCACGTTGCCTGGTCTCAAGATGGGGATCTTGAATTGTGATTGGATGAGAAGAGCGCCGGTTTTTGGAATTATGGAGGAGGGGAAGGGTGGATGAAACGGATGGACCTTTTCTGGGGCTTCAGTGGGGCCTCTCGGTGCTTAGTCTCTGCTCACCAAAATGCCCCCTCGATTCGAATTTAAATACAAAAATAACTTCATAACCAAGTTTGTTGAAACTTGATAGCAATGTTAGTTAACTTCTCATCAATCATTACTATCTATTTTGGAGTAATCTAGATACTTTTGGATAGATTGATCGTATGATAAAGTAGGGGTCTTTTCGCGGATTTAAGCGTTTTGGTGGGCACAGACCAAGCTCTCCACTGTCAAACGGAAGATTCCCACTTTCTTGACCCACCAACATTCGGTACGAGCCTATTTTAACCCTATTTGAACGTCTCTGAACCTTTGCATTCGAAACAGGCGTCGAGAATTATGATATAACTCAATTTTATAGTCTATATTTCACTCTGGCGTACTCGCACACTCGCACGCATCGGCGGAACCTCAGCCTTACAAATATGGCTAAACAACATAACGATTTGGCATCCGTCACTCGGCCGAAGCCGCTGAGAAATGACAATTCCCTTGCGCCATCGTGGAGTTTGATGTTGGGGTGACACCGGTGCTTATAAGGCACGCACGGCCTGAGTCAGACCGCACTAAATGAATTCTCGTGATGTCGTTTATCTCCATTAACTGGATTTACCGGGCCTATGGAGGAAACTCCGTTACGAGCTTTTCCTATATTGGTGAATTCATACCCCCCCTGGATTGCATGGCTTGTTTTCTAGTCTGGGCTTGGATATGTATGATGTATGTCTGCTGCTGACCAACCAGGAATGCATCTCAATCTCATTCTGTGGGTGGATCGACGCGTTTTCTGGCTGCCGGTACTGTACGGCATGCCTTTCAGCAGCAAATTCGGGATGAGTAGAGATGACGAGTGCGTTTCGGGAGTGGTTGCTGCTGCAGAAGAGCCCGTCGTTTCCACACCGCAGATACGGAAAATGGGAATTTGTTGACCGGATGACTTCCCGCCAGTCGATAGCCTGACAGTCAAGCGGGAGAATGGAGATAAACTCAAATAAAACGTGGTATGGGCTTGTCGGAGTTAGCCTTGTTTGGTCTTATTTCTTTTAAACCCTTACCCTGGGTTTTGGTTTATAATCAGATCCGCGTGTGTTTGCTATGGCAACTTATCCGACCTATGGGATTCGCTAATTCACCAGGCTATCATTTCCTTTGTACCTTATCAATCTGCAGTACTGTATGATAAGACGTGCAGCTTGCTCACCTTTTTTCTTTTCCTCTGAAAGCTGTTTGGACCTTTTCAACAAAGCCTTGCCTACGCAAGCCACTTTCATCATTTCATCATGTTCTTTTCCAAGTCCGACAGGATGTTTACTGCAGAGGCTGAGGGTAGAGAAGGCGCTCAAGTCCCATTGCACAACGACAATGCGGGAGAGCCTTCGCAGCCCTCTGGAGAAGTTTCTTCTAGTGACGATGCGAAGGAAGAGGGTACCTGGGGAGAAAAAGATGCTGGTGCAAGTGATCTGCGTTCAGCGATGCAGGGCTACGAGGATCTACGCAAAGAATTGACACTGTCGAAAACACGCAGCGCGAAAAGCGGAAAGACAAACAAGTCAAATCCGACCAAGGAATCAGCACTGAAACGAATCATATCAGGAGCGAGCAAAAAGACGGAAACTCGAAGCGTTCACAGCACAAATTCATCGGAATTCGATCTCGAGGCTCAAGAAGCTGTCAATGCAGATGACGAGTTTCAATTGGGCGAGTTTCTGAAAGATGGACACTTTGAGAAACGACAGGAGGGCAGATCGGCCAAGAAAGTCGGTGTGGTCTACAAAAATCTCACCGTTGAGGGAGTAGGCGCAACGGCAACGTTCGTGCAAACGCTTCCGAGTGCTGTTCTCGGGGTAAGAAAGATCGTCCAAAATTCGACCGAATAATCAGCTTACATTGTCACAGACCTTTGGACCGGATCTTTACAAGCTTCTTTCCCGATTTTTACCGTTCCTTCCAAGTCCAGGATCTCATGGCGTGAGAAGAAATCTCATCCATGATTTTTCTGGTGTTGTACGGGATGGCGAGATGCTTCTTGTCTTGGGTCGTCCTGGTGCAGGGTGCTCGACTTTCTTGAAGGCCGTCGCTAATAAACGGGATGGATTCGCAGGGGTTACGGGTGAAGGTTCGTGACTTTCTTACTTCTCTTCTCCACTATCTCCGGACTGCTTATGTACACTTATGATCGGCCATTAGTATGACAGACGGAGCTACGTTGTGTTCTATATCCTTAAACCCTCTTGCAATGATCGACGCTAACTCGGGACTGAATAGTATCCTATGGCGGAATTCCAGCAAGTGAACAAATTAAGAAGTATAGAGGAGAGGTCAATTACAACGAGGAAGACGATCAACATTTTCCTGCTCTTACAGTTGAGCAGACCCTCAAGTTCTCTCTACTGAACAAGACGAAGAAACATGAGAAGGGTGAAATTCCTATCATGATAAAGGCGCTGCTCAAGATATTTGGGATTGAACATACAAGAAACACTTTAGTTGGCGATGTGAGTGTCCATTTCAAGCATCACTGGGGCAATTTTGAACTTACAATAATCAGGCTTTTGTTCGAGGAATATCAGGTGGAGAACGGAAGCGTGTCTCCATCGCAGAGACACTTGCTACGAAGTCCACCATTGTGGCTTGGGACAATAGCACCCGTGGTTTAGACGCATCTACTGCCCTAGATTATGCCAATTCGCTGCGAGTAATGACCGATATCAGCAACAGAACCACGCTAGTGACCCTCTACCAAGCTGGCGAGGGCATCTACGAATTGATGGATAAGGTTTTGGTCATCGACTCTGGACGCATGGTTTACCAAGGTATGATTGGAGTTAGAAATTGAGCGTCAATGACAATCTGACGCATTGAATAGGCCCAGCGAATAAAGCCAAAGAGTACTTCGAAAAACTCGGCTACTACGCCCCCGAACGCCAAACGACAGCAGATTTCCTCACAGCATGCACGGACCCCATAGAACGACGATTCAGAAAGGACTTTGAAGGATACATACCCAAGGGTCCAATTGAACTCGAAAAGGCTTTCCGCGAAAGCGAGTCTTACAGACTCATTCTACAGGACATCGCTGAATACGAGAGGGTTCTCGAAGAGACTGATCACGCAGATGCAAAGGAGTTCAAAAAGTCTGTGAAGGAGGCAAAGTCAAAAACAGTTTCGAGCCGTTCGCCATACACAGTCTCTTTCTTCCAACAAGTGCTGGCATGCACACGCAGAGAATTCTGGCTTACCTTGGGCGATAAAACGACGCTCTACACCAAATTCTTCATTATCATCTCTACCGGCCTCATCGTCGGATCTTTGTTCCATGGCCAAACCACGGGTAGCGCAGGATCTTTCAGCAGAGGTGGATCGCTTTTCTTTTCGGTCCTGTTCTTGGGATGGCTTCAACTATCTGAGCTGATGAAAGCTGTCTCCGGTCGAACGATTACTGCTAGACATAATGACTACGCTTTCTATCGGCCTTCCGCTGTTGTGCTTGCACGAGTGCTTCAGGATCTCCCGATATTGCTGTTCATGGTTGCTCCGTTCTCGATAATTATGGTGAGCTCTTTTTGCGGGTTTCTGTCTGCAGACCAGTGAGCGAATACTGACCACTACTTTAGTACTTCATGACTGGACTCACTGTCGATGCGGGTAAATTCTGGATTTACTTCCTCTTCATTTACATCACCACATTCTGCGTAACTTCGCTTTACCGCATGTTCGCGTCACTCTCGCCGTCCATCAACGACGCAGTGCGATTTTCCGGGATCGCCTTGAATCTGCTAATGTAAGTCCGCGCTCATCATTCAGGGAACCTCTACTAACCATAACTCAAGCATTTACACCGGCTATGTGATCGCAAAACCTCTACTACTCTCGAAATACATCTGGTTCGGTTGGCTATACTACATCAACCCGATTGCTTATACATTTGAGGCTGTTCTCTCAGATGAGTTTTACGACAGAGTCATAGAATGTTCTCCAAGCCAAACTGTTCCGAATGGTCCTGGGTATGATAATCCGCTTTATCAGGGATGTGCTGTCGCTGGTGCGGAAGTTGGATCTTTGGCTGTACCGGGCGCGAGATATTTGAGTACTTCTTTCGAATACACTCGAAGTCATCTTTGGAGAAACTTCGGTGTTGGTAAGTAAAGCTCGGCTGTCTTATAAGGCTATTACCTACCCCTGATCCTCAATTTTCTAACATCTCATCAACAGTAATCGCATTTGCTGTCCTCTACATTCTGATAACCGCCGTCGCCTCCGAAATCTTCAACTTCTCAAATACTGGCGGAGGAGCTCTAGAGTTCAAGAAGTCCAAGTCCTCGAAACAGCAAGTCGAGGTCAAACCCACCGTCACAGATGTCGAAAAGGGGTCTCCGCAAGATTCCTCCGGACCTGAAGGAGGGCTCGACGATATTAAAGAAGAGGAGGTTTTGGAGTCAATTTCAAGTTCGGAAAGTGTCTTCACCTGGCAGAATGTCGAATACTCGGTTCCTGTTCAAGGAGGACAGAAGAAGCTGCTGAATAAGGTTAATGGATATGCGAAACCTGGCGTTAGTAAGTTGATCAGATCTCTGAAATATCTGCCTCAAAATGCTAACCAGAATAGTGATTGCGCTCGTTGGAGCATCAGGAGCCGGCAAAACCACGCTATTAAACACGCTTTACCAACGCCAGAAGGTCGGTGTGGTAGGTGGCGATATGCTTGTCGATGGACGACCAATTGGCACGGAATTTCAAAGAAGTGCTGGCTTGGTAGAGCAGATGGACTTGCACGATGGGACCGCAACGATCGAAGAAGCCTTACGATTTTCCGCGGTTCTACGACAAGACCGACACGTTCCTAAAGAAGAGAAACTTGCTTATGTTGATAAAATCATCGATCTCCTGGAGCTTCGAAGTATAAAGGATGTCTTGATCCGCTCTCTAGGCGTTGAACAGAGGAAACGTGTTACCATTGGTGTCGAGCTGGCAGCAAAACCTAATCTCCTACTCTTCTTGGACGAACCGACTTCTGGACTCGACTCCCAATCTGCCTACAGTATTGTCCGTTTCTTGAGAAAGCTGGCCAAGGCAGGACAGGCTATCGTATGCACTATCCACCAGCCTTCCTCAATCTTAATCCAAGAATTCGATATGATTCTTGCGCTCAATCCAGGCGGAAATACCTTCTACTTTGGACCCGTAGGAGAAAATGGCTCGGCAGTGGTCAAGTACTTTGCAGATCGCGGCGTACAATGCCCACCCAACAAAAACGTTGCAGAATTCATCCTCGAAACCTCCGCCAAGGGCAGTCGCCGCGCAGACGGCAAACGCATAAACTGGAACGAAGAATGGCTCAAATCCCCCGAAGCCTTACAAGTCAACGAAGAAATCGAACGTATCAAGGCCGAGCGCAGCAAAATCGAAGTCGATACCACCATTCAGCAATACGAGTTCGCGTCGCCTGTTTGGCTGCAGACGACGGAGCTTACAAAGAGATTGTTTGTGCATTATTGGAGAGAGCCTTCGTATTTGTACGGCAAGTTGTTTGTGAGTGTCATTATTGGCATTTTCAATGGGTTTACGTTTTGGAAGTTGGGGAATACGATTGCGGATATGCAGAATAGGATGTTTACTTGGTGGGTAGCCTCGAGATTTGATGGATTTGATGGACCAGCCGTGCTAACAATCTCTAGCTTTCTCATCATCCTAATCCCACCAACTATTGTCAATGGCGTAGTACCCATGTTTTACCAGAACCGCGCGCTGTGGGAATTCCGCGAATTGCCCTCCCGAATCTATGGTTGGGTCGCGTTTTGCACTGCAAATATTGTCGCTGAAATTCCAATCGCTATTGTCGGTGCCACTATCTACTGGGCTTTATGGTATTGGCCAACGGGCTTACCAACCGATTCCTCGACTTCTGGATACGTGTATTTGATGACAGTATTATTCGTATGTATCCCCAAGAGCGATTCCACTTATCACGTATATGTGCTAAACGAAACACTAGTTTTTCTTCCAAGCCTCATGGGGTCAATGGATCTGCGCTTTCGCGCCATCATTTACCGTCATCTCCAACGTCCTTCCCTTCTTCTTCGTGACGTTCTCATTATTCAACGGGGTCGTACGGCCATATTCCCAACTCTCTGTGTTCTGGAGGTACTGGCTATACTATCTCAATCCATCAACTTACTGGGTAAACTCCCCCTCCCTCCTTCCCCTTTACACACATACTAACGCACCTAGATCGGCGGCGTCCTCGCAGCAACCCTCCCCACAACCCCCGTCCACTGCGCCCCATCCGAAGCCGCCTACTTCAACGCGCCCCAAAACGAAACCTGCTACACCTACGCCCAAGCCTTCGCCACCCAAGCCCACGGCTACCTCACAAACCCCAACGCCACAGCTCCCGAAGCCTGCGGCTACTGTCCCTACGACTCCGGTCTCGGCTACCTCACCACGCTCAACATCAAACCCGACGACAAGTGGCGTAACTTCGGCATCTTCCTTGCGTTCTGTGTGAGTAATTGGGCGCTGGTTTACTTTTTCATTTATACGGTGAGGATTAAGGGCTGGTCGTTTGGGTTTGGGACGGTGTTTGGGGTGTTGGGGATGGGTGTTGAGGGGGTGAAGAGGGGGGTTAGGGGGGTTGTTGGGAAGGGGAAGGAGGGTGGTAAGGAGAAGGCGTAGGTCAGTTGATGAGAGGATTGGAGTATGGATAATGGGTGTGTGAAGTATAATTATGGGAAGAGGGATGGAGCGCCAGCAATGGTTAAGTTGGGTTGCGAAAAATAATAGAGTAGACTTATGATTTGGTGGTCGTAATTACATTTCTTCGAAATAGCTTCCTCTGATCATCATAAAAGTCTCCTCTCCATCTCTGCTAAATGAATATCATGTTTTGGTATGCTAAAGTTCGCTTGTCCATCGAAAAAAGGGGGTCAAGTTTAAGCTCTCGCTTGCTTACCCCGTTACGCAACTCGGTCGAATTTTCAAACTTGCTTTAGGGTTTCGCCCGCGACTAAGTTACGCGCTTTGACTTTGGCGATACAGTAACACTTTCCTGGACATGGACGATCAATACAGGTTCTTTGTTCCGTGTGATATTGTAACAATAGCTTGCGAAGAAATGGCATAATGGTGGCTTACACGTCTTTGTGCAAAACGAGGGAAATTGTAACAAAGATATTGTTCCTCGATAGAAAGAACAGCAAGGATAAGCTAGATGACTTGTCCATAAATTGAGGGGGTTTCTCTGTATATCCCGAGGTAACCACGTCATCCCATTTGCAGAAACTCGAAATTTGATTTCCGCCAAGGTTCAAAGAGATTTTCAGTATGTCTACATCAAGACCCCAATCACCCACAGCCGCAGAGCCCAAACAAGCTCTCACCTTCGGCGTCGAACTCGAATTCCTCCTCGCCTACATCCCCACCACTTCCACCTCCACCCCCCCAGTAGACCCCGAACCGCACGACCCCCGTCCGGTTTTAAATCTCTCTCCGCGCGTCGTCCCCGAATTCGCCCAGTTGGCCACGATGAACTTCCGTGACAGTAGTCGTATAAAAGCTCTCTACCACCGGGACATCTACCAGCACATAGCCAACACCCTCTCCAGCGCCGGAATCCCCTGCGGAATCCCCGGAGTCGGTTCCGTCCCTTTAAATGCGTGGTTAGTAAAATCAGACGGTAGTTTAAATCCGCCTAATAAATCTGTGGAAAATGCGGCTGCGTACCACTGGGCGGATGTGGAGGTGATAAGTCCTCCTTATTACTTCACGGAACAGGCTATGGTTGAAGTAAGTAAAGTATGTACGCTCCTAACCGCCTCTTATCGAATCTGTTCAAGTCTCATTGATAGATCTTCAGGTTTACACGTGCATGTCGGAAATGCAAGACGTGGATTCCATCCCAAAACTCTTCGGAATCTGCTAGCAACCCTCTGGGTATTCGAAAAACAGATTGATGTTCTACATGCACCAGATCGCTGCGGTGTACAGGCGATATACTGCGCATCCATGGCCGAAGGCTCTCTCCTCGGTGCTGAAACCGCGGGTTCAGGACAACTTGAGCGCGGCTTCCGACGAATCTGGGATCTCGGCGAGGAAGAAGACTGTTCAGCCCTCGTAGCCCTCCTCGATGCGAATCCCGATGCCTTTGATCGCTTAGCCTACAACCTAGAAAACCTCTCTCCGGAGAATGATTCGGATAAGAAGACCATAGAGTTCCGACAACATGAAGGTACGTTGGATGATGAACGTGTGTGTAGTTGGATTCGCGTCTGCGTTGGACTCCTGGAATTCGCGGATTCGGTGAATGAGAATCTGTTGTATGCGTTTTTGAAAGTGCAGGTTAGGGAAGGGATTTTTGGGGTTGTGGATTTGCTTTTTCATGTGGGTCTTCCTGCTGAGGCGGTGTTTTTTGCGCAGGTGTTGGAGGCGAGGAAGGGAGAGGTGTAGGGAGTTAAATGTAAAGGTGTCTGGATAAAGTTAGCTCTCCCATCTTCACATTCTTACACAATACAAAATAAACATAACCTTCAAAAAGTACAAAAACGTCCCTAAATGCAAAAAATAATCCACATCATAATTCCCCAATTCCAACTCCCCAAAACACATAACAACAACAACAACAAACCAACTCCACCACCCCTCCAAAAAAAAATTCTCCCTCCCTCAAACCAGCAGAAGGTTCAGCTTCCCAACGGTGTTAAGGTTGGTGCCTACATCCTTTCTCCTCCCTTATATGCCTTTTTTCCTTATGTCGAACTCGGGACCGGTGTGATGGTTTTAGCTGGTGTTAAGCTTCCTCCTCCCTCATATGCCTTTTTTCCTCATGTCGAACTCGCGGCTGGTGTTAAGCTTCCTTCCATCAGGCTAACGAATGGTCCCCCGACTCGCGCCCGGCGTGATGGCTCTATCTCTTGTCGAAAGTCGTAGTTGGCGGTGTTGGAAACCAACTATGCCACGGGCGTCAAGGCCGGGCTCTTTCTGGCGCTTGTTGATTTGACGAGAGTAGTTGGGTTTTTGGCGTTTATGTATGGGCAGGGGAGGGGGGTGAGGATGGTGAATGTGCTATTTCGTAGTTGGGTGGCTGGACTAAAGCCAACGGAAAGAGACCGGTACTTCAGTTTTAAAACTAGCAGACTTTTAACAGTTCAACTTCACGGTAAGTCACGGTAAGTACAACACAACCATTTCTTGAAAGAATATTTCATTTCGGCAATTCTCAAAAGTTACAATTCATGACCCTTCATATCAGATTTTGCGTCCACCACCATGTACCACCACCCAATAACCATAGACCTCCCGTCACTCGTAAGTACGCCTAGCAGAAATTCCGCCACTCGCTCCTCAAATGACACCGATAATCAGATGAAATACAGCCTCCAAACTATACCCTCTTCCCAAACATCATCAGCTTTCGCTATCCCGTCATCCATCCCGTCGAATTCCATAACCCCCAAAAGCAATTGCATTACACGCCCAAAAGCAATTAAGCGGATGGGGTCTTTTCCGAAGGGGTAACAACAGCCGCAGGAGCAGAAGGGGTGGCAGTATAAGCAGGGGCAGCAGAAGTAGAAGCAGCAGCTAAAAAGCAAGGCGCGAGCCAAAGTCAGCAAAACAAAGCTATACAGTTATAATACAGTAAAGAAACAAGAACGCCATTTATTTAGCGCATCCGCTGCAAGCACATTTTCCACTCTGGCAAGGGCAATTCTTGTCGTCGCCTGCGCAAGAACAGGTGGTCTTCTCTGATCCAGAGACTTTCTTCATGTCGGCCTTAGGGCATGATTTGCAAGCACATTTTCCACTCTCGCAAGGGCAGTTGGAAGTGCTGCCTCCGCAATTGCAGGTTGTCTTGTCGGAGCCGGCAACAGGCTTTAGTTCCATGGTGGCCTTTGGGCAAGATTTGCAGGCACACTTTCCTGGAGCACACGGACACGATTCGGTGCTTCCACCGCAGTTGCAAGTCGTCTTGTCGGATCCTGGAAGGGTCTTCATGTCGGCCTTTGGGCAGGATTTGCAGGCACACTTGCCTGGTGCACATGGACAGGATTCGGTGCTTCCGCCGCAGTTGCAAGTCGTCTTGTCGGATCCTGGAACGGTCTTCATCTCGGCCTTTGGGCAGGATTTGCAGTTACAAGCTCCTGGTGCACAGCCGCATTTGCCAGTGTTGCCAGAGCAGCTACAGGAGCTTTTACCCTCTCCAGCCTTCTTGACATCTGATTTAGGGCAGCCAACACAGGCACATGTATCCTTAGCACAAGGGCAGTTTTCGGTGCTTCCGCCGCAACCGCAGGTCGTCTTGTTAGTTCCAGGAATAGTCTTCATGTCGGCCTTTGGGCAGGAACCGCATGTGCAAGCGCCAGGAGCACATCCGCACTTTCCTGAATTGCCAGAACAGCTGCAGGATGTCTTACCTCCTTCAAGCTGCTTGACATCGGATTTTGGACATCCGACACAGGCGCAATCGCCCTGCGCACAGGGACAGTTCTTTGAATCTGAACCACACTTACAAGTTGTCTTATCCGTACCGGGAACCTTCTCAACACCAGCTTCTTGCTTCTTCAAATCAGCAAGACGTCGTGCCTCTGCGTGAATATCTGTGACCTGTCGGGAGGTTTGGGAATAGAAGTCAACGAGCTTCTTTCCAGTTGGGGTGCCGGTAGCCTTCTCAAAGTATGAGGTCAAGCCAGAGAGGAGAGAGTTGGTCTTTTGGGTAACACCATATGATTGATCGACTGACTTGGCCTTGTCGGTGGCGTGGTACTTGGAGTCGAGGTTTTGGATGGTGGCCAAGAAGCGGTTCGATACTCCGTGCTTGGTGTCAAGGTCGATAGCTCTCTGAACGGCAGCATCACCAATGACGTATCCGTGAGCGAGATATTCGGCAACAATACGGCTTCGTGGCTTCTCTTCTTGGGTGATATCGTCACTCTCTCTATTCTCGTTTGCCTTGTAGTGGCTTCCGTCATCCTCAGTTGAACCGCTTGCGCTGGCAACCTTGACTGCAGTAGCACCAAGAGCAGTGTTGTCTAGGAGTAGTGCAGTCTTAGCTGCGGTCTCCTTCTCGAATGTAACGGTGGCATTCTGCGTCTCGCCTGAAGGGGTGATTTCGATGGTGGTGATCTTGCCGCTGTACAAAATATTAGTCTGAGACTGTAAAAAGAATGGAGGAGCAAAATTTACCAGAAGCTGAAGAAGTCCTTGACCTCTTTCTCGCTAGTCTTCGCGGAGATGTTGGTGACGTGGACGGTATTTGCAGACATGATGAAGGTATCGTCTGGCTGTTTTGATTCTGGTTGTTTGTTTTGTGATGGCAGAAAGTGATCGTGTCCTAGCTGCAAAATGTAGTTGAATTGTGAGTGAGCAAGTGCAGTGTTTATGGAAGGGGAAAGTAGAAGAGTTGATGGTCTGTGGTTGGAGTTTTGTAGTTGAATTCTTAGTTCTAGCAGTTTGCCATTGATTTCCCAGGAGACGCGGGGCAGCTGCAAGAGTGGCGAAGGCAGTGACGTATCTGAAGTTTGCACCAATCAGAGAGGTGGGGCACTCCCCTTTTAGTCTAGCGCCATTTGAACCTACCCCTGTACAGAGAGTTCTAGGTACTTCGGCCAGCGTCTAGCTGCGATATTTGTGCGTTGCATATACTTTCACGCCAAAGCGTACCTACTTGACATGTGAGGGGAAATGCCAGGATCATGTTCATGGCCAGCCACCTGGGCAGCCTCGGAATCTCGACACACCGCGAAGATGCGAAGAAATCTCGAGTGAAAGTGGCGGATCGGTTCACCTCCCCGTGACCTCACAGCGAGGCAGGCACGACCGGCATGAGATCGCGTGTCAAAACCCATAGAAGTGGGTCGACTATTATTTCTTTGCATTTTCTCCGCAACGGTCAACACCTTTTTGTCACGCGAGCTTCTATAAAGTTGTAGGATGCTTCCAGGATAACGGGATGGAGTTTTCATCGACCTCGGGAATATTTTTCGGTTCAAAACGGTCTTGTTTCTATAAAGCTTGTTTTGGCCATCCTGGGTACAGATCATCCATGCCTGTTCATACAGCTATGAACCTTGTCAAGATAGCTTCGTAAAGGCAAATCAGACGGAATAAACCCAAACAGTCACGTGGTGTCGATGTCTGGCAGTCCAGTTATTTTGAAGTTGCTTCTCTGCTTGCCCATGAGATTTGTGGAAGGTGGAGTCACGTTATGTCCTCAGTCGAGCTCCAGTTCATAATTCCACTCCTCTTGTTGCAATGCCAGTTATTCCAATTTCAATCTGGTATATATCTTAGCCTTGGGTTCTCGACCACGTTTTTGAAGTCACTTTTATTTCGTCTGTTCAACATCATGAATTAGGAACTTCTGGTAGACCAAGTGGATGGATACCCCAAGGGAGACATGCTGAGGTCGATTTCATTGCTTTTGGCAAGAAACTGTGGGTAATCCCTTAGCTTGAATTTAGCTGGCCACTGTGGGTTTAGAACCTGATTTACAAGCTTCTAAATTGGTACGGTTGTCTAAAAGATACACGAATTAATCCATCAGTGCATGATTTGCGCTATTCTCCTATCTCTATCTCTGGTGAGCCTCCAATTTTTTGATATATCAGGGATATTTGTTGAGCTATCATGATCTGGCTAAACAATTTATCGATTGTCATACTCGCTTCTTCAAGTTCTCAGTGGTAGCTGGCACAAGTCCTGGAGGCAAGTTTGAAAAGCTCTATTGAGTGCTACATAACTCTCAGTACAATTCTTCCGTTTACCTTAGTACGCGATCCATACAACCCAGCTTAAAATTACACCCCCTAACGAATCCTAGTAACCACAAACTGCAACAATTTCATATCCCCCGCCACATACACAGCCTCCCCCATATCCAACCCAAACTCCCCCCTCCCCCCTCAAAACCACCTCACTCTCCCACACTGTCCCCGTCTTCTTTCCAACCTCTTCCCACATATTATTACCGAAACGAATTTATTGTGGCCCTGATTACATGGTCCAACGCCTCAGCCACCATCGAAATAGCATGATATTCAAGATAATCGTCAATCGTGTACCATGGTGAACCACCAATATTTTCACACCACAAGCGAACTGTTTGAGCGCTGACTTTATCCATGTCTTCTAGCTCTTTCATCCGTAGAGCTGCCATACGAAAACTGCGAAGGGGTTGTCAGCCCAATTCGGTATTGTTAATAGATTGCTAGAATTACTTACTCTCCATTACTATTTTCAACTATCTTCTCACAGATTTGACCCTCCAATAAAATGTCATGTCGCAAAATGTTTAGTAGCTGCCAGTGCTGTATTATGTTATGCTGCTCATCAATTATTTTCTCCATTGATTCTTGTTGAAGTACCTGTATAAATCCCATGGACTTTGATAGGTAGTCCATTGATTGTTGTAGTACCTGTTGTAGCTGATTGTGCTTCTCAATGGCCTTTGATAGGTAGTGGCTGATATCCTTGTTGACAGTGGCTGCATCCATCAGCACAGGTGACCAAGAAGAGCCAAACTTTTTTGCTGTATAGAGTTTCGTCCGACTGGTGACCAAGATGTGGATTGGTTTAACTGCGGCCCCTGGCAGTTCCAGCAGTCCCTTCAGGAATTCTAGAATCATCTTCTGCTCCCCCTCTGGAAACTTGTCCAATGCATCGAGAATAAGGTATATATCGGTTGCAACCGTCTCGTCTCGAGTCTCTTTGTAGAAGTTGTCAATGCTGTGCACGGTTCCATCTTGTAAGATAGATTCAATACGTCTCATAAGTTCTTGGTTATGCGGACCTCGAGGCGGCGTGTCCCGTTTGCAGAGTGTGTAAAGTCCTTGAAGTTGAGAGGGAATTGTATCCGAGGGACATAGTTGCCTGGCAAACAGTCTTAGGAAGGCATTCAAGTCCTTTGTTGAAGCATCCCCCGAGGAGCAGTAGAAGTAGAATAAAAACGACTGCTTTTTGGTGTGATCGATGTGATTGATGACAGAGGAACACAACACCGTTTTGCCACAACCCGCTGTAAGACTGCATTAGCATTGACCACAAAAATCCAACGTCTGACCCACTTACCGACACCATGAAGCCAGAGCAGTGATGCAGGCGCTCTCATCCACTCCTTAAATTCTTCGCCCTCTAGGAACCAGAGACCAGTTCCAGGTTCACACTTTTCCGCGGCGTCCTCGTGTGATGGAGCATGGGACTTAGCAGAGAGCCATTTGAACACCGCTTCCTCATTGGTAGAACGAGGAGACTCGAATATTGCCTGACTGATCGAGGTCTGCGGCCCGTAGATATTTCCGTTCACCTGGAAAGAGTTGTCCCTTGAAGTGGCATTGGTCGCTGCGTTGTATCCGGAAAATTCAGAACCTGTGTATTCTGACCTAGATTGTCCATTTGGCGCTGCATTTGATTGGAGGGGCTGCTGCATTGTGGAAGTTATGCTTAGATCAAGACGAGGGAAGCTGATTATTACGGCAGGCACGAGTTGCGTGGGTGATTCGCAAGCTGGAGATTTTGTAGAGGGGATCTTCGAATGATTTAGTTATGGCGGGAAGACAGAGTGTGATGGGGATGGCATGGTCGTTCCTTCCTAACCCAAAAACGGGCCATCATGATACCGGATTAATTGGTTTGCGGCCCCCGGGGCTATATCCCGATTTGCTAGGGTTGATACTGTATTGTCTATTACTCTGAAAGCCAATTAATACGGTATTGGCGTAACAACGCTCAACAAAGCCTCCGTGGTCGGCCTTATCGATCATAGTCTCCAAGTCGAGGAGCCCATCAAAGCAGACAACATCGTCTCCAAGTCGAGGATCCGATCAAAGCAGACGACAGCGTCGAGAAAGCACCATGGCAGACATTACCGCCTGTGTCATTGCTGGTATAACACTTGCATATTCCAGCAGCAAAGCACTCTACGATCGAGTCCAAGCCATTCGTGGAATACCAGAGACCTTCAAGGGCATCACCACCGACCTGGATGTTTTCCAACATACTCTGATCTCGCTGGAGAAGGAATTGAAGGATAAGACTGAAGCCGACTTATCTGCAGATGGGCTGAAGAAATTCTTGGAAGACATCAAACCGGTTCTCGAAGCATGCACAAACACATGCGACGAGTTCAAAGCAAAGCTTGCAGGAATTACCACCCATACGACCGAAAATCACACCAGCAAGCGGGACATGTTCAAGCTACAGTTTCAGGATAAACCGATCCTCGCTTTCCGACGTCAAATAGCCAGCTACAAAGCTACTTTGAGCATTGCGTTGGAATATGCGTCTCTGTACGTTGCAATTGACTGTCAATCTCTTCTTCCTGTACTGATGATCAAATTAAATCTAGCAAGTCAAACTCTGAAAGCAACAAAACAATCCAAGTCTTCGCCGCGAAAGTCGACGCAACCATGTCTGATATCTCGAAGCGAATTCAAGAAGTGGAGATTGACATCAAAGCGCTTGCAATTGCCGAGTCCGATACGCGAAGTGTAGAGATGGTTGCTGCGATGGATGAACAGAGCCTTACTCGTGCCGATTTCGATGAGCTGAAAAATGAACTGATGTTGGCGATGCAACAACAGAGCCTAGCTCTCGCACAATGCCTAAAAGCATGCACCACGGCTCTGTCATCGACATCTGAAAGCTCGGGACACCAATATCAATATGTCGAAGCCATTGAACACGCCATTCAGTTGATTGGGAATGTTGGAAATACTGGTACTGGTGGGCAAGCTCATCGCTTTGGGGAAGTTAAGGGAAGCGGTAACGCGTTCCAAATTCTTGGAGACGTTGACGGCGCAAGTTTTTCGGAGATTCTTCGTTCTCGCCAGCAGAGCGGAACGAAATAGGCCATGGATAAGGAGCGACATGACTGTCGTGCGTTAGCTGATTGGAACGAAGCTTGAGGAAATTGAGGCTTTATTTTCCTATTTTAGACTTCAGCAAAATCTCAAGCTCAGCATCAATATATGTCTTGAGAACCTTGGAACTTTAGAAGGTTACGTGAATGCTTCAGATAAACCTCAACTCCAGTGAATTGCATAGGACAAGTAAGGAAGGATATGTCAAGTGAATGAATATCAATCCAAGCGGAAGTCGTAGATACAAGGCCATGGACACTGCTTTGCAGGTGGGCGACACGCACCATCTCATATAGCAAAAGTGCTAGTGCTTGTTCCAAGAGTAGCGGTCTAGCGACCAGCACTGCATAAACAGCACATATCAGGCGGGAATTAAGAACCAGTCAGTCATCGAGAAAAAGGCTTCACTTAAAAAGCACCTGCGTCATACCCGACTTCCGTGCTACTTGATACGGGCCATCCAATACAGAGTAGCACTACCGTATCGTCTTACAAGTTGCCACGTTGTGCTCTCATACTGGCATACTGCGAGTGAGTATTTTAGCCGGGGACGGGAAGATGGTAAAGTGATGAGCTGTTCGATTCGCTTAGAGAAGGGGTAAGAGTTGGGGCCATAGCTCGTCGCACACTTTAAGCGAGATCCGCGACCCCACCATAATTTCCTACCCTCAACTTTAAAAATCAATAACAAATCAA
>QYAP01000410.1:0-75433 GCA_003988905.1 Hymenotorrendiella dingleyae
ATGCGACGAATCGCCGACTGAATCTAGGCTCTGGAATAATATTGCAATTCCAGGTTCGTAGAGGGCACCACGTACAGGTGTTCAGTCATCGCCCTCCTGTTCGCTCTCGTATGTTCCAGCACAGTTGTATCTCTAGGTCGACCCGCCAGAGTCCGGCAAGATAGTTCCCTAGCTTTGACTTGGATGCAAAAAACTCGGGCAAGACCGGAAAGAGCGACTAGCTTGTCGCTGGGGTAGGTTACTGTGCACTTGGAGAAATCGCGAGATATGAAGTTCCAGCACCGACGTAAGTCGGTTCTTTCATTATTCAATAGTCGACCAGGGACAGTTACTAACTGGGAATGAAAGCCACTAGGGAACATCTCAGTGGCTTTCAGGCTTCGGCATATCCAGTACAACTGGCGGTCGTCAAGAAAAAGTGTTCGAGGGGCAAGATGTAGTTCTTGTACAACCCAGCCACGATATCTTAGAGGATTTTTACCAGAGAAACAGGCATTGAAGTTCTCGTAGGTCGGCAAACAATTCCAAAGCACTGGAGTTGTTGGCGTTGATTTTGAGGGAGATTGAACCACGCAGCCCAAAGGTAGTTCAGTTCTATCCACAAAGCAGCCAACGCTGCCATTTTCGGCGGCATAAGCAGCAATATTGAGAGTTGAGTTTGAGTACACTTGCGCCATCCTGCTGGCTTCCTGACGCCAGTCTCCATCATTTTCTTGTATTATGCAGAGAGAGTCGATCCAGATGTATCGGTAACCTAAGTTTCTTGTGATGGCAATTGCTTCTTGGAAGGTTTTTACCAGTTGATCGATCTTGATTTGCTCTACCATCGATCGCAGTGACTCTTCGGTGAGGGTCTTGAGCTTGATTTTACCCCACTGATGGTATTTGTCAGCAATATATTAATACCAGGAGCAGGAGAGGAATAGGTATAAAGTATAGACGACAAGGAGGGCAGTGAGTTTGAGACGATAGGTAAGATGGTGATGAGCAGGGAATCTTACGCAATGACTCAATGTAGTATATTTTGTGTCCACTGGAAGTTTATCTTCTTGACAGATTGAAAGTCTAATCTCAGTGTCCGCATCGCCGATCGAAACCAGACGTGTAGGGAGTGAGTGAGGTAGCAATTTCTGACAACAGGCATTATGATCCGCAGAACAATTTCCTAACCACCCCCTCACAAGATCCCAATTGCTCTCGCAATTAGTTGTGCTTGCAACGCGTCCCGGAGCATCAGAGCCTGCTAAATCGTAAACATTCGACAAAAGTAGAGAAGCACTAGTAGGATTCAAATACCAAAGGACTTTGTCATATGGACTTTAGCCATAGGGCCCTCGGGGCCCTCGAAAGTCAGTTCAATGTTATGGTGCTCTTTACGCCCAGCGAATACGGTGAGAATGCTTGGGATACTTGGATCTGGTATTGTGGCGTTGCTAGATTCAAGATCAGCAGAAAATAGAGAACAAACTCCACAGCCTTCTTGCGCAGACGCATGCAGGCCTTCCCTTGAATGATGTTCCGGGCCATGTGCTTCACCACGGCTGCCTGCTGCGCCAGCTCTCTTCCAACTATCCTTCTCACTCCATCGATCGAAAATTGAGCGACACTTTGCACATAGCATGGCCTGCGATGCAAGAGACATCTTGTTCAACGGGGTACCGACGGTTCAGCGTATGAGACTTTCTGTTGTTGGACACCTCGCTCATGGGGAAGCGGGGGAAGACGATAGAGCTGAAATGGGCCATCAATTATCACCTGACACCGGCCGCTGCCTAAGTCCAAATATGTGAGCTCTATGCAAGGCAGATGTATTGACGGAGCACTAGCCTTGCAATGCATGATCAATAAATCCAAATGAGATGAACTGGCCCCCAAATGCCAAATGAACTCAATTTCATCGGTCAACAATCCTGCATAACGGCGATGGAAAGCAAGATTTCATTTCATGCCATAAGACCTCAAAGCCAAGTGGAAATACGCGCAAAGGACCTGCAGTACGATAAAAAAGAGATGGAATAATTCAAGAAGACAATTTCCACCTGGGTATATTTAAAAGCAACTCGAAAGACAAACGCAATGCCAAACAAAACAACAATGAAACGGACTGCTGGCACGGATTGTCGATGAAATTCAAACGAGATGATTTGATGAGTAGCACTTGCGTAGCTCACCATTCTGGAGAATGTTGATGTTTGCGTATTTAAATAGCGTTGCGTGTTCGTTTTCCGTCAAGTCCAAGTTAAAAAAAGAGTGTCGTGAATTTATCAAAACCTCGCGCTAAAGTCTGATTAGAAACGGTATTTATCATGACCATGGTGTGTCTCTAACACCGCGCTCTTATCGTCCGATAAGATTTCACTCTCAGCCTTCCATCACATCCAAACCACAGCCTCACAACAAAACCCCAAACCACAACACCACACCCCCCTCCTCCTCACCGCATCCTCTCCAGTTCTCATAACCACCACAAAAACAATGCAATGCTCCCCACAGCCCCCCACCTCCTAACCCGCCGCCCCTCCCCCACCACAATCGAATACACCGTCTCAACCTCCCCCCCACGAACCCTCCCCACCATCCTCCTCTCCCTCCTCACCCACATCCTACGCCTCCTCCTCGGGAGTACGACAATCCTATTACTATATGCGAAATATCTGCAGAGCGAACATGCGCCGACGACTTCAATTGAGATCCCGGAAGATGTGCTGTCTGTGGAATATGCGCTTTACGTCTTGACGACGCTCACTCAAAGCCCACCGTTTACGATACTGACGCCGCTGTTACCGCTCGTCTCGCCGTGGGCTTTAGTGCCGAGTGGTTTGGCGTTGTTGTATGGATTGTTGTTAAGGCCATATACGACGGAGAGTTTACTGGTGCTACGTGGACTGGGTATCCAGACGACCTCTAGTCCCACAACCTACCTCTCGACGCCCACCACGCGCTTCATACCCACAGAGAAAGTACAAGACATACTAGTGAACGAAGCATTTCGGGGGTTTGAGGTGCGGTACTACCTGGTTGTGGTTGTGGAAGGGGAGGAAGATGTGGTTGTGGTATTCCCAAGTTTGTTGCCCAGGAGGAAGATCGTGGAGACGGTTTGGAGGGGCGTGAGGGGGTGTTTGTGGGAGAAGGGGACGGAGGAAAAGGGGGATAGGGGGAAGGGGAGGGGGGATTGAATGGTTTTGCCAATGCTACGATTTCCAATTGCGACTTGGGATGGGATGGGATGGGTATCTTGTTGTTATATTGGAACAGAATGCATACGGAGGTCACAGCGGGCCTACTATGTACGAATTTCCTACCCAACGGAAGCTGGCTGCTCGGAGACCTCAACATCCTTCTCTAAAACCAAATGCTTATTCTCCCTCCTGAATCCCTGCTGCTTCAAATCCGCAGAATTCTTAAACCCCTTCCTCACAGCATAATTTTCATTCTGCACATCCACCAGCTCCATCAACGGCTTCTTCATCACAGGCGTATAAACACCCTGCAACCGTGGCGTGTCCCCGCCATCAAAGACCTTCTGGCTCTTATTCTGTTTCTTCTTCATTTGCAACTCCTGGACGCCATTTCCGCTCGCTTGCACCATCTCAAGGAGAGTTCCAGCAAGCATCTCATCGATCTTCTTCTCTCGCCACAATCCCCAGAGATTTTCTACGAGTCCTGCAGAGCCGTATTTATCGTCTGCTTTTTCGGGACCGTCGCCGACGTAGATCCATTGCATAACGTCTTTCCGCTCAGGATCTTCTTCATGGGGGAATATGCAATCCCATAATACCAATGGTGTATCAGTGGCCATCTCATAAGTTGGCCTCCTAGGATTCTTCTCAACATCCAGCAACTCCGAGACAATTGAGGGTTTCTCCAAACCCTGGCCAACCAGGAATAAGACTGAGACCATACATCTTACTTGATGCCACAAAAATGCAGAGCCATGAAGATTGAATGTCCAAACTTGAGGGACAACTCCCTCGGGCATATCTTTCGGCCTGAAATCAAGAGAATCAACAAATTTCAATTTCAGATTGCGATCTTGCTCTTCCCTGATTTCTGTCTTGAATATGGTCCTTTCGAAATTTGTGATTTGTTTCCCTGGATCAACCTTGCAGAAATTCCGGAAATCATGAGGTCCTTCAAATAGCTTTGCAGCTTCTCTCATTGCTTCAATGTCTAGATACCCATCCTTCATCTTCTTGGAATTTCCGCGTTTGTCATTTCCGTCGATGCTGTGTGGCATGGGAGCGAACGCTGGATTGGTAAAGAAATATTTGTATCTTCTCTCACGACAAGAGAATCGCGCCGAGAAGTCCATGGGAGGAGCGGGACACCATGCTAGTATTCGGATTTCTGGAGGAAGGAGACGATTAAGGAGAGCGCAGTAGGGTAGTTCGTCAGCGATTGGATCGAAGTTTAAAGCTTCGGCGTAATCGGGATCGTTGAGTTCGAAATGTCCTCCGGTCTGTTCTTCCATAGGTGTAGCTAGGCGCGAAGGCGCAAGCGACGGTGATGCAAGCTCAAGACCATCTTCCCTAGGTTGTGAATTGAACATATCAACTGCCCCTGAGTTTTCCAAACTCCCATGATCTTCAACTTCCTCCCTCGTCTTCTTTACCAGTGGTCGATTGCTCCGGACTCGTATCCCAATAACCTGTCCAAAAGCACTAACTCCCTTATCCGTCCTCCCACATTTGCTGTATTGCGTACCCTCCCAATTAACCTCCCCTGGCGCCAGAGGATGTGTATCCTTTGGGAATATCAACCTCGCCTTATTCAGCGCCTTCCACAATTCTTCTTCAATGGTCGGTAAAGGCTTCCCATGTCCAGTGTGGTGTTCAAACCCATTGAATTTCTTGCCCAGATATGCGAGCCTAAAGGCGACGAGTCTGGTATTGTATTTCGACGGGTCAAATACTCGTTCAGTTCGTGGTTTCTTCCAGGATTTCTTTTCAGGCGCACGAGGGAGTAGACTGGCAAACTGTTAGCATCGTCTCTAAGCTTTAAGAATTAAAAAAATAGAATTGGGAGAACGAACCTCTCATTCTTACTCTTCAACTCCTGCTCCAATGCCGTAACCCGTGCAATCAAACTCTCATGACTCCACGCACTATAATCCACCTTTTCCTCCTCAACAACCGCCATTGTATCCTGCGTTTGCACAAATTGTTCCTTTGCGCCTCGTTCTCTCTTGCCGTTGTGTTGTTTCGGTCTTCTCCACTGCTGGCTCCCAGGCGTATGAAAGTAGCGCAGCTTTCCTATGCCTGTGCTACAGCGTTCCAATGTTTTAGGGAGGGGAAGGAGGAGCTTCATCGAAGTATGACTCGAATGGTAGGTTGCATGGTTGAAGTTCGGATGAGAACTTTTATCATAGCTGCATGAAGTCCTTATCGCAGCTTATCACCACGTGAGCCATTTAGAGTTGCTTCTTCTCAGCTGCGACGTCCTTCTGTCTCATGTTTTTGGACGTCCAAGATATTTTCATCATGTAGTTTTTTCGTGGCAATTATGGCTTCAGATCCGCCGGAAATTAAAATCTTGTTGCTTGGAGATGGGGATTCGGGGAAATCGACTTTCCTCAGGTATGGATTCTCCTCTCCGCTCCTCCCCACGTCATACGAACATCCCTCTCCATTTGTATTCCCATCTTACTAACTTCACTACAGTCGAATGTCTCAAGGCTCTCCCGTCACCTCCTCACCATCTCCAATCGTTACCTCACATCCAGATGTGAAAGCAGGTCACCCAGAAATTCATCTTCTGCGCGATCTAGATCAGCCGTTTGTCCTGGAGATCCGGTTTGGCAATAAGCCGTTTAGATTCGAGTTCTATGATACAGCGTCGCCCGAGAATTGGAAGACTCTTACTCCCAATGTGATTATCTTATGTTACGACATCTCATCAAGACTCAGTCTCATCAATGCCCAGCGAACCGTACGTTCCCCTCCCCATTTTTTCCATCTCACCTGACACCAAGAAGTGGTCTCCCCTCATACCCCAAACTTTCCCACCTCACCATCTTCAAACAACACCTATCCTCCTGCTCGGCCTAAAACGCGACCTGCGTTCGGAACTCGATCCAAACGGCATCATCTATCCGCAAGAAGCGCATCGGATCGCGCAGGAGTTGCGCTGTGATAAGTATATGGAATGTTCGGCTGTGAGTGGGGAGTTGTTGAGGGAGGTTGTGGAGGATATTTGTATGACGGGGGTGAGAACTTTGAAGGAGGGAGGAGGGTTGGATGAAGGTGGTTGCGGGGTTATGTGAGGATGGGAGAGTCAAAAAGGGGGGGTGGCTTGTTAAAGGGGAAAGGTAGGGTGAGGAAGTTGAGATGAGTTTGTTTGGATGTAAGTTTGGATATTTTGTTTTGTTTTTGAAACCTTTTTTTTGGCGAGATACTTGGCCCTTTTTTGGGTCGGGCTAGCAGCAGGTACTGTAGCTTCGTGCGAGATATAATAGGCGAGATGACACCACGGTCTAGATTCTAGAAATTATCATTCATTCATACAAGTCAATTCAAGATAAAAACGATCATGCCACCCTCACAAAACGAAAGCACCGCAGAGGAGGTAATACGAAGGACACCGGTGTCCCCCAAGTAAATATACCCAAGTAACTATCCATGGCATTTATGGCATTTAGCACAATCCCGTTAATACAACAACCCCAGAGCACAGCTCCAAAAACACCCTCAATTCCCCAAAGATCATCCCAACCCGTTTACAACCGTCGTAGCCTCCCTAGGCAACCGATTCTCGCCGTCTCCGTAAGGAAACCCCGCCTCCTCCCTCGCCATATCATTAACCAACTTTCCCTCCGGCACAACACGCTCACCACTCGTAAATTGGACTTACAAGATATCGCAATGCATCATGGAGTGGTGTTGTGTTTCGGAGGGGACAAATATCATATTGTGTAACTCTTCAAACATCCATGTACCCATCTTTGATACGGGTACTCAAGTACAGGTCTGTGAGGCCGATTTAGTACATACAGTGGTGCAAATGTGTCGTCAAGTCAAAAGCTCTGGAGTGAGATGAGGTTGAAGAATTATGGGGCACATTTGTCTTGGCGCTCGCCTAAAACCTTGCTCATTGTACCCCACCCAGCCCACCCAGAACATCGACGACCTCCCGAAAACACTTTCCAGAACGCTCACCACAGTGCGAAATTTCTCATCTGGAACCAAGTGCAGTACAAGCTCTCAGCACTGATCGGTCTCCTCTCAAGAAGCGATAGCAAGTGCTAATTCTGTACGTGCCCGGCCTTTTACCACATCATATCCTTCGGCAGACGTGGGAGAAATCCATATCGCTCCCAATGGAGCAAACGCAACAATCACACGTTGGCGAGCTTCTGGGCTGGGCGCGCAACCACCAAACAACGCTTCATCATGATGTTGAAATTTATCAGGACAACGTCACTGGACTATCATTCAAGGCCACCAAACAGATTCCCGAAGGAACAGATCTGGTCAACTGCTCATATCAGACCACGCTTTCATATCTAAACGCCATTGAGTCTTCGTCTCAGTATCAGCGGCATGGATCCGAGCCATTTCCACCAACATTCCTCTCAAAATTGACCCCGGAAGATCCCCACATCATAGGCCATTTCTTTCTGATGCAACAATACATATTGAAAGAAAAGTCTTTCTGGTGGCCTTACATAAGGCTTCTTCCACAGCCAGAAGATTCTAAAGCCTTAGGTCTTCCGATTTGGTGGCCAAAGAAGGACCGGGACTTCCTTAGAGGCACAAACGCAGAACCCGCAATGATGGAGCGATATCAATTATGGGAGAACGACTGGAGCAGAGGCGTTCAACTAATAGAGCAGGATCTGGGTGATATGGAATCCTGGAGATTAGGATACGAGTTCAAGCTTTATCAGTGGGCCGCGACCATTTTTGGTACCAGAAGCTTTCGTCCATCTTTGACTATCTCAGAAAACAATCTTTATGAAGCCGACGCAAGTCATGACCGCCGCGCGATGTTGTGGGACAATATAGTAAAGGATCGGTTTTCAGTTCTTCTACCTGTCCTTGACATTGGCAATCACGATGGCATCAACCGTGTAAAGTGGTCGAAACATCCTGATACTTGTCAGTTTGCATTTTCAATTTGCGAGACCGTGGAAGCAGGTAGCCAAATCTATAACTTCTACGGTGAAAAGTCAAACAGTGAACTGCTAGTTGGATATGGATTTACGCTTCCTTCACTCAAGCAGGACAGCGTAAATCTAAAACTGACTCCAGATCGCACAGCTGCCAAACTACGCAGAGGTCAAGCTTGCCATCAAGTTTCTCATAAGTCTGCGGGAGAGTTCATCTTTGGAATTCGGAGACAAGTTGACAGCCCAGAAAAAAGGTCGCATGGGCATCTAAATTTGCCCGTCGCGCATGGGTTACTGGAAACGTTGATCTGCATGATTGCTAATCGTAGAGAACAAACCTTTCTTCAAAGTAATCCGGAATATTGCTTGGATCGGGATCAAAGTCCTTTCACAGGACCTCTTTACCGGTCGCTCTTCGGCGCGCTTCGAATCCTGTCACATAAGCTATATTATGAGGCCGAAAGAATTCATGAAACAGGGAGAATGCTTAGGTAGGTCAACGTTCAGTACATTCTACATGTGTCATGTACAGCATTAATTCATTACAGCGAGCCTCAGAATGCCAATCAACGATTATCTCTGGATTATCGTGCGAAGCAAGCTGATGTTGCCGAAGATGCTCTGGGCCTCACTGCCGAATTGCTTGAGCAAGCAGTTTGGTATCAGCCACCGAATGATCGCAAAGACAAGCTCCCAGTTAGTCTCTTGACTTTAGAACAGGCTTATAACTTGCTTCATATTTATTATCCAGATATACATGATTCGGTAATAACCATAATTACCGATGACCAAGAGGAGAAACTTCCTCTCGATTGGGCTGTATTAGTTGAGGATTGGGACAGCACATACTGGATGGTATGGCTGTTTACAGTCTGGGCGTTATGGAGAGTAGATGGTAAAATGTTTCAAGAGCGGTGTCACATCATAGTCCCATGGATGGATGAGATGAAGAGGTAGGGCGCATTTATTCGTTGGAAGTTGAACGATTCGAGGACGAAATGCTAATAAATACCTTCACAGAGAATATTCTGGACACAACGTCTATGCACCTGCGTTTGGCACACTCCGTGCTGATGCCTCCGAGAAAGAAACCATTGAAAGCGCCATAGATCAAATAACAAAACTTCCTTACTTTCAGAAGCTGCTACCGGATAGTTATGCAGACCCTTCGGGAAACTGGGGAAAGTTGGCGAATTTTGCAAGTAAGAATTCTTTAACTGAAAGCGCTCCAATTTGATTCCAAGCATTCTATTTTCGTTGGCTCTCAGAATAGTACATACTGGGAAAACATGGCTGATGTTCTGTTATCTAGGCTTTGTGATCCGCGAAGAAACTATTACTGCCGATGTTACGATGAAAAACAGCGAGGAGTCAGCCGTCACTCAACAGGTTCTCCCAATACGCTGGAGAGGGGATTGAAGGATCAGACTAGACATAGTTGATTGAAGCACGAATACCAGTCTCTCTCAACCTAGACACGTGCCACAGTTAGATGTCGGGATTTGAGATATCTGATTTGTGAGTGTGCTATTATTCATGGCTGATGAGACCCTCGAGCTAACACCTGCAGAATATGCACCGTATTATGATACTTTCTTATAGATGACTTGCTGTTGCGATTACCTCAGTCGGCCTAGAAACACGCTACACGAATACATCGAAGCCGCATATCATCTCCACCGACTCTCCACAAGCCAGGGTCAGCGTTTGTGCATCATTCGTCCTGTCTCTTCGTCGTAAACCATTTTCCAATTCTTTCTTTTGCGGCGCATCGGAATCGGCGGAGGTTGCATGAAGATCATTTCCCCTCCACCCATATTTTCCTCGTTGACGATGGCGCGATTGATTCGTAACTTCTGCGTTGATTCAAACTCTTCGCATAAAGACTTCCAGCCACGATCAATACCCTCTCTCAAGGTAAACCAGCTTCCTTGAATAGCAGAGGTGGCCAACATCGGTAAACCGTACGTGACTCTGCGATAATCCTCAAACTCCTTTGTCGCAAGCTTCGAATTCTTTCTCCAAAGATCATCCAGCGTCTCCTCATTTCCAAAAGCTTTGTACCACATCCGATGGAAACCTCCCCCTCCGTCTTTCTTCACGTATCCCTGCATGGGCACAATCACAATCTCCTGCAACTTTTTCAAGCTACGCGGCGTTATACTGTGTCTCTTGAGTCCCCGCTTTTGTTCCCATTCCCATCCACCCGCAGTCATCTCAATCCGACTCCACCAGTTCTGCGGGAACGCCAACGATCTCACACTCCGCGCGAAATGCGTTTTTCTCGACAGATGATCGATAGCCCACCACGCATCTTTCCACTGCGAAATAAAAAGCGTATCAACTTCCCAGTTTACCAGCACTTGCTCCTTCAGCCGCTTGAAGCCCGTCTCCTGCGCCTGCAGATTGAAAATTCCCATGGCCGCTCTTCGCGATTCGTTGTTGACGTGGAATAAAGGCGGGATGCAGGTTGAGCCGAGAGTCCGAGTGCGTTGAGAGTTGCGACGGAAGTGCGCTTCGACGATCCGAGGTGACATGAGGATTGTGTGGTAGATCTGGAGGCGCAGCTCTGGTGGTAGAGTTGGGAAGAGCGTGAACTTGACGATCTGAGATCTCGATCTGGCCAATTTTGCTGACATGGCGGCGAGAGCGGTAGCGATAGATTCGTCGTCTTCCACGCCCGACATGACTTCTTCTGAGTCTTCGTCCATGTCTTCAGATGCGCAGGAGAGTCGTTTGAGTCCGCGCATGGTAGATCCGAGAATTCTCTTCATGACATTGGGAATTTTTGTGGTTGTGTTGGCTGAGGAGAGAGGTGCGAGGTTCGGCGCTGGTGTTTATGTTTATACCTTTCGAGAAGCAGCGCGTCCGTTACGCGACTGCGGCTTTCGTGAGGTGAATAGGGGATTCTGTTGCCGGATGGTTACGGAGCTCATGTCGCGAGTCTATTCACCTCGCGCTCAGCTTTGCTCCCAACAGCGCGATCAAACTTGAGGCTTGCCTCAACTAACTTGCAAACATTCACCTTGGAATTGGACTATGACAAACTTTTCCCTAAGTAAGCCTTGCACGCACGCATTCATGACAATCAGCACCGATATCAAACTTTTTTCAGTTCGGGTTTGGTTTGACAACCAGACCTCATCTGCAAGTTTATCATCCATTTAGTCCCTCAAACTTAGATAAAACATAACTACGCATACAATATATCGTCGTCCTTTCTTTGCCAACATCAATTTATTCTTCTTCCTGATTCCTAAATTTCCCCGAGAATATTCGCACAACCCCGAAAGATATATACTGTATAATTTACCAAGGATAAGATCGTTCACATGTCAATATCAAGTTATCAACTAGCGCGTCTCTCATTTCTGTTTGTTTCATCTTGACTTCTTGGTTTGGGACTGAGAGCGTGGAGAGGTAGGCCTGAGGAGAGTCCTCTTAGG
The DNA here is from genome assembly GCA_003988905.1 of Hymenotorrendiella dingleyae. Taxonomy (NCBI): domain Eukaryota; kingdom Fungi; phylum Ascomycota; class Leotiomycetes; order Helotiales; family Helotiaceae; genus Hymenotorrendiella; species Hymenotorrendiella dingleyae. Next base: position 11,554 of record QYAP01000410.1, read on the forward strand.
TTACCCGGTGAATTTGGCGAAAGCTTATTCTCGTTAACTTACCCGGGTATTTTCAATGTGATTGAGTTTCTCCGTTATTCTACGACGAGCGATAGTTCCCCCTGATTTAATTTTGGCCAGAATCGAAAGAGAAGACGGATATAGGATACATTTACCTTTAAATACTAAATTCTGCCGAGTTTACGAAGGAAATGTTCAGGATCTCTCTAGTTTTTTTGTACGTCGTTCCAAAGCCCTTTCTGCGCTAAATCCCTCGCCTAGGTACTCGGCAACGAAAGGATAATAATTCGCTAAACTCGGGGTGCCCGATGATTGGCTACGTAAAGCCTGACGACATACCAGTATTGCTGCAGAAAGTCCCTCGTACAAAAGGTGCGTAAAAATCCAGAAATGGTTAGCAGATGTGGGGTTTCGGAGGCTCTTACGTGGGGCCAAGTACAGTAAGGAGGTCACAGGTCAGGATTGGGCTTGACGTGGGGGTGACACAAGACTTAAAGGAGGGGGCATCCCGACTCGGCTAAATTGCATGAGAGCCAAGACGTCAAGTGTCAAATTACTGTGCATACACGCTAGTAACATTGGCGAATTCAAAGATTTAAGAAGGACAGCACATCCTGGTTCTTTCTTTCGCAAATTTGAGTTGGAAATTCTCGCAAAATGTTGGGAATTTGTTGAAGTGACTCGCGCTTGTTCAAGATGAGCTTGATGGAATTCATTTGAGGTCGCACTCATATGAACTTTCAAATTACTTGTCGTACGCATCATAATTGCGACGTCACAATGAGCGCTCTCACCACATTCCACCACTTCCCCTCTTTACCCACCGAAATCCGCCTCGCAATTTGGGATCTCCTCCCCTCCGACCAACGAACCATCAAAATCAGCTGTCTGAAAAACACCACAGACCGCCGTCGCTCCTTCTCAGGATCCTTCACCTCACAACACCTCATCCCACTTCCCCTCCACATAAACCACGAATCCCGAACCGAAGCACTCCTCCGCTACAAACCCGGCTTCCAGATCGAAACATCACCAAAATACACCTACATCTCCTATCCCCAAGACACCATCGAATGCTGCGACACTTCCCTGTTATACTTCCGAAAGGCAGAGTTGTGCAGAATTCAAAATTTGAGAGTCCATGTTAAAGATCCGGCGTGGTTTTGGTATTTTGCGACGGCGCTTTTGCAGGGGATGAGTGAGTTGAGGAGCTTGGAATTGATGGTTGTTAGTAGCGTGAGGCTTGGTGGACATGCTAGTGATGACCTTGCAGGAGAGACGTGGGCAAAGAGCTTGAGAATAGGGTTTGAGAGGGAGAGGAATGCGGATTTGGAGTGGAGGGCTCCTGAATTGAGGGTTTTGAGTTTGAGTGAGTGTGCGATTTAGAAACTAGGCGAAGTGATGGGTTGAAGTCGAATTTAGCGAGAACGTCAGGAGAAGCTAGTAAAGGTGAATTTGGAATACTATTTCGGTGGGAAATGGAAATTTCATGTTGGTAGTCGTATTGTTTATGGAGTGGTCTCGGTGTACGACTGATTTTTGAAATACCATGGATACGTAAAAGAGTTCCGGAAAGCTTCAAGTGTCTCGTTTGAATTATCCGAGAAATTCCCCGGATGCGATCATTCTCGGAGAAATTGGAGATCCACAGCTGTTCTCTCATTTCAACCAGGAAGATTTTGAAAATATCTAGTCCCGGCCTGTAGGAATACATGCAATCACAGCGATTGGCTTTGTGTGCGTTAATGAATTTAAAACAGACTCAGAGAGCGTATTCTTCGTCTGTCTCTGGTTTTGTCGCATGATCATTGTAAGAGGTAGCGGCTTCACTGTAGTACGCTATTTTGGTATATCGTCTGATATTCATTCAAAATTTGTTTGTGAGACCTTGGATTCTTGAAAAACAATCTAAGGAAGATTGAATATGAATCGAACGTGTAATAGGGGGTTATGATATGAGGCTGAAATTTTACGCTTTCTTTCTTGGGGCGTCGTAGCTCGATCTCTTATACCGAACAAGATAGTTCGATTCCTCGATTACTCGACTTTGAACTGCGTGAAGGATCAAAAGACACACTTCGAATTATGCGAACCACGATCACGTGATTGACCCCCGCTGCCACTTGTGTCGGGATGAGATTGCCAACCTTGGGAGTGCCGGGACAGAGTTCTAGTCCAGTGTATGCGGGTTTGATGAATCCAAATTCTGCCTTGATCTATCTTCAAAGTATGAAGAATTCAGCTCATACGTGAAAGCCCTCAAAATTTCATTGAACAGAAACCTGGAGGTGGAAATTGAAGTTCTGTAAAGTCGAATCTGGATGTCGGTAGGTGGCTGATGCGAATTAATTTTGCTTCCGCGTAGGCCAGCTAAATCAGATAATTCCCAATACTCACCCGAGAACGGTGGCAGCCCCTTCGAATCGCATTTTTCGTCCTATTGAAGCAATACGATTCTCTCACTGCTTGGAAAATGGAGAGGAAGTTTGGACAATCACTGGTACGGAATATGGTGGCGCACCTTACCTCTAAGGGGGCGTTGTCACGTGAGTGCTTTAAAAACCCCATCACTCTGAAATAAGTTCTTATGGCACTCTCAGATGTACGAACTCGGCACGCATGCATTGGATCGTCACCCTGAAAATAAAATGCTAACAAAAATACATTTATCAACACCCGGTATTCCTAATACGTCCCTATGCGTTTGCTATCTATTTTCCAATCCTTTAATTCAAGAAACTCCCCCAAAGCCGTGTACTGTAACAAAAATCGTGTATTTGAATTTAACCATTCAAGAATCAAATCTCATTTCGATGACGACAAAAATAGTCACAAACGAAAGCCGCCTTGCTGAAGTGTCCCGAAAAGTCCTAAATCTAATCAGAGCAAGCAGCACCGACACAGCAAACTACGTTGCCACCTTGGCATGCGCCGAAACTGTTAGCAGCGTTGTCGATGGGGAAGGTATAGGCTTGGCCAGCACAGGGCTCGAAAAACGCAGATGGAGCGGTGGCGGTGGTGCTAGCGCGAAGTGGGTTGACGCAAGAGTTCTCGCCATCGTTATCCTAGCAATTAATCAGTCATAAGTAAGCCAACTGAGGGGAAGTGGGTATGTACTGGGCAAGTGCTAAGTTCGAACAGGTTCAAGTTGCAACCGCTAACTTTTACTCCGGCACATTTGCAGACAATGGCGACAGAGAAACCATTGCTAGATAAATGTCAGTAGGAAGCTTTAATTGGTCCAAGAAGTTACATACACGTAGCTGACGTCAATGTCAGCGACAGCCACAGTGTAGCCACCGGTTGTTGGCACGACGAAACTTCCTTCAATGAGAGAATCATCTCCGGTGAGTTCAAATCCGGCGTCGTTGATTGCAACGTTTCCGGCCCAACCGGTAGGGACGGCAAATGCTGCTGTTGCGCCGTTGGCCACTTGGGAGTATTAGTCTGAATTTTATGTTTAAATTGACAATATGGGAGAAGAATAATATTCAGAGAAAATCAACATAAAATAAGTACTCACTTGTTCCAGGTCCAACATTTCCGCTCACAGCAGAAGGGGCATCGGCGGCATGTACGTGGGAAGTCGAAATAGCGTCTCCGTGCGAATTAATGACGGTGATAGTCAAATACTCAGGAGGAGAAGCGATGTCCACAGCATCTTGAATAGAAGCGGCTGCAGTTGCAAGAGCCAAGGCTCCTCCTAAATAGAAGAATTAACAAGCTTGTAAATATAAACGGTAGATTTGATGAAGGCACATACCAATGGCAGTAGCAGCTGTTGTAGCAAGAACACCTTCACCAGCTGGGGCAGGTGCTGGCATAGCCTCTGCCTTTGCAACGGGAGAGGCAAGACCTTCTGAAGCGAGGGCAAGAACAAGACCAAGGACGGAGAATGAATGCATTTTGAAATGCTGGAGGATATTACCTAAAGAGTGTGAAATTTTGAAAGGAGTAGTATTCAATGAGACAGGAAAGAAGTGATAGCTGGACGAGGATGTTGGTGAAGAAAGACAAACTCTTGAGATGTGGCAACCTCTTTATAGTATTTTTACTGTGGCATGGTCTCAGTCAGGTTACTTTTCCTCGTAGAAATACGACGAACCACCTTCAAATGGACGCGAAGTCAGGACATGGATCGATGAAATGGTTCATATTGAGGATGTGGCGTAGCGCTCGCTGGACCAAGTAGATATGCCTCGCCTAGCATCCTCGAAGAAAGGCCGGTATAGCCTATAGGCCTCGGTGATGGAAAGAGGACTGATACAGTAAGAAGCTTGCATGACTTAGACAGCTTAGCTTTAGACTTTCTCCCCTTCTAGACACACATTTGGCAAGACCACATTTGGCAAGACCACATTGTCACGATAATGGAATGTTCACCGACGGCAAACCGATCCCACCTATGAAATTCCTTGCATATGCCAGAGGCTACGGCAGTGCCGTAGCTTGAAGGATTGAGAAAGTAAATTAGCTCGAGGTGAGTTATGATAGAAGATTATTCTAGCAAGCTTTACCTCTTGATTACTGGAGTTTTATGGATATATAATCAAGTAACTTAAGAATAAAATACGCCAATATTTTAAGGTACACTTGCTTTACAGAGTAGCAGAGATCGAGCAAAAGCTAAAATTTATTATGGATTATATGGGCGGTCAGAGAAGGAAGCCAGAGCGGCCGCTTGAAAGTTCTGGTTTGAGCCGAATTACATATTCTCCGAAATTGCATATTGACCTTGTGGAAAAGTTACCCGCACAAGTCCGCAAAAACAAACTTTTCACATCAATCTCTCCGATTATCGGTCGTTGTCATTAATTGGTTTCCAAAAAGGCCCTTTTACCTTGCTTTCAATTAAAAATGCGCACTAGTCGTTACCGCTCTACACATAGAGACTAATGCTGAAGTGTCTGCCACAAATTTTCACGAGAAAATGTACCCCTTTGCCAAGCCAGGCTGGCGGAAAGCTCAAAGGGGTGAAGGATTCGCTAAGCGAGACCGAGCATACGTACCCACCTTTTCGAAGGATTATTGGCTCAACCCTTCCAGGTGGCTTTGCTCGCAAGTGTAGGTGACCTTTCGCCCAAAACATACTGGCAATTCATGGTCTGACTAGAAGGCTTATACCGGTATGTTCCTCCAAACTTCCGGCGGGATGCGATAAACGCCGATATATGCCTGTCACGTCAACCGCGATCCGCGATTGGAACTTAGAAAGCTTGTTTGGATCCTTGATGTGGATCATATGCAAGGTACCACGTGCTAAAGTAACATGATACTCGAGTAATATACGTAGTACCGTGGTAACTTTCCTTACTTGACGATTTAGTGGTGGCATTGACTAGAAAACACCCCTTGTAAAACCGTGTCTACGAGGGGTTCCAGCCCATAGGATCGCTAAAAATCCAGACATCAGAACTGCGCCCTCTAGATTTCCATTCGAACTTCGAAGCTCGTCGTGTCTTTACTTTCGATAAGCTCACTTCTCGTGGCTAACGGCCCATTAGAACCCCTAACATTACCCCTGCAGACCAAGTTTACAGGGGGTGACTTTCTATCGATGTCACCACTAAATCGACGAGTGAGGAATGTTACTACGTACGAGATTTAGGTTCGTTGCGACCGAAGTCTAGACGTGGAGAATTCCCAAAGTGTGATATCGTAGTGGGGCAGTACATATGACATTGCGGCACAGTATTGCGGATTCACTGACCATGTCGCACGCACTCATAGGACACAAATCATAAAGAGCGACGCGGAAGAATTAGAACCCTTTCGACATCAGGAACCTTCACCATCGCCATGTTTTGGGATTCGAGTTCCGTGAGATGAGATCATCGCAGAAAACTTTAGAATCTCACAACGGATTTGTGGCTGATGTTATGCGGTGTAATGACAGTTGAGGCTGGCTTCCTACCTTATGACATGTGTTTCTGAGGCACAGCACTGTTCCTGCGTTTCGGGCGTGATCTTATACTCAAGGACCGGGGAAATCAATAGGCATTCGCATTTTCTGTCAGGGAGTAAATCAACCCTTGAGATGTCGGAGTGACCTATGAACGGGCACTACAGCCCAAGAAAATCTTAAAGTGCAAATCCTCTGCTATGCTTCATGGACATAATCCTCACAAATTAGTTTCGTACCTAGGATAGGCAGCGCTGGCACGACCCTTCTCTCAGCCCTACACAAGTGCAACACTGGAATGTTCTCGGGTTCGAGACTAAGAATATCTCGACCTTATAAGCTTACTCGAATGCGCCTTAAAGAAGGCGTTGCATTGCGTTTACGAAGTGGCTCCTATTGAAAGTATTGTACAAGCGCGTCCCTAATGGTTTCCAATATTGTCGAGACACAGTTTTTTTAGGCGAATCAGTTTACGGGAGACTCGTGAATCATTCACACTGATCGCGAGATAAAAACTTACCGTAGTCTACTATGCCTCTTCTTCCTGATCACAGTGCCATGATTTTTACGCCTGCGGCGCCGGTCTGGACTGGAGAGGGTGAGGGCGAGTGTGGATTTCATTTTGGATTTTTTTGAGATGTTGGTTGGTTTGATGGTTTTAGGTGAACTTGACAGTGTTTGATGGCGAATGTAGATATTGTTGATGATATAAACTGGAAGTGTTGTTGCTTGGATTGATAGGTTAATACCGAGGTCCTGTAGAATTATGTATGAATTTTGCAGCTCCAACGATCCAATCTTCAATTGACAATCGTCCTTCAAAGCTGAAGAGCTAGAAATCCAATCGTCATCCCACACATATCCGTGCATGCATAAGTGAAATTCCCGACCTTCTCTTTAGCTTAGTATTAGATAGCAAGAGAGCTTCATTTTTCGGGGGCATTGGCTACGGATGGTGCCTTTATTCCCCACCTCCTGCTCATCGTGCCCGCACACTACAGATAGCTAAAAGTAGTTTCCGTGTTGGAGGTGCCAGGAGGCCCCGCTTATATAAGCGAGGAGACCGCTGGGCTCATCACGTGGCCGGACCCATTCCAACACTTAAGTCAACTACGGTAGTGCCACTATTAATGATCCCAAGTCAGGAGGCGTCGGGCTCTAAGAGCGGGTCTAAGTATCTGCGAGCCTGGGGAACCGGTCGGGTGGACCCTTAGTTTGACTTACAGTCAAATCTCGATATAAGAATGACCTCCGGACCGGGTGGCGTATCCTTGCTATTAATATAATCCTCCTTATTAATATAAATTCTCTCTATGAATATAATCCTTTTCTATCAATATAATCCTTATATTAATGCATCCTTATATCGAGATTTGACTGTAGTGTCATCGTGGAGCTGTTGTTTTAAGTACTTGGTGGGATCTAGGTATCCAAGATCACCGTCGCAAAAGTGAGCCCTTTGAACGGTGAGCGGGAGGCTGGAAGCTCAGACACCTGGTAAAGGTGCGTCTAGAAGAATTGATGGACATCCAATCGATCTGCCTGTTTATCAATTCGATTAGTTTTAGATTGTAGAAAGAAATTCAAAATCCCGTACCTCATGTAACCAAGATTAAACAATGAAGACGGTCTCTTTCTCCAACGCATCCCAAGCACTAGTGGAAGATTCATCCTCTTTTGCGCTGCTATTCCAAACAACCTTAAATATCCCAACCCTCCTAAACTCGATCACCCCGCCATCTTTTTCACTCCCCATCTTCTGCAGAAGCAAGCCCCTGGGAACAGGAGCCTTTGCTTCTTTAAGTTCGCACCGAGCAGTCAACAATGCCCAGTACTCCGTTCCCTCCAGGTTCTCATCCGGTTTTGCCTTTGCAACGACGTTACCATTGGATGCGAGAGTCGCGGAACGTTGTGTAGCAGTCGTATAATCATTCGATGATGCTTCGACAGAGAGTAGCTTTCCTGAGATTTTGAGGTAGCCCCCAGTCACGGCACCAAAAGGATCGAGACCCTTGGCAAAAGCTTTTGCCTCGAGAATTTCGCAAAAGGTCTCGCATTCTCCAATCGCGCAAAAGCGCCAGGTGGGCCAAGTGATATGTCCATCTACAGCAGCCCACGACCATGAGGGCGCACGATATTCTTCTGGTCGTATTGCAAGGTTGACAGCCTGCCAAAAAAGATCGTGCATCAGATGCTCTTTCCACAGTCCTGCGAGATATTCAGTTTTGACTTTCTTCTCAATCTTTTTTGCCATGCCGGAGATAGCTGGTAGCTTGTCGGCTGGGAATGTTAGATCTCGTCGCGAGTAATGTGAGCAAAGTGTTTGCCAGTGATCAAAAGGCGTTCGTCGCTGGTAAAACAGATTGCCCGAATTCGTCCTACTTGATGGTTCGCTATCTCCAGTGTGTGCATCCCGAACAGTTTCAACCCAGTCAGGTCTCAGCTTGCACCATTCTGTATCTTCAAGTCGCTCTAGCGTTCTACAATCGAAAAAGAATTTGTTCTCTCCAAAGATTAACGCTCGCCTGGCGAGACGTTCTTCTTGGAATGTCCAGCCGCGGCCAATCCAACGGCCTTGTCGGATTTCGGCCATCTTGTCGGTTCCCCAATGCCGACGGTAGCGTAGTTTGAAGGCACCTTGTGCGGGAGATGGGCTTGTAATGTGAAGAGGAACTTCACATGAGGGATGTGATGGACGGTGAAGGAAGCTATCGTGAGATGATGGGGCAGCGGCGGCTATTACAGTGAGGTAGGCGTTGCTGAAGATTTCGGCCATCTGGCTCGATTCCTAAAATATTGGGTCGAGAAGTTAGTATACTTGTTTAGACAGTACTGTAGTCATGACCTATAAGAAATGTCCGCTACCGTATGTTGGTGAACGACTCACTCCACAACCCGAGCCACAATTTCAAAACTGAAACCAGAAGAAGGGGAGACAAAGAGGCGGAAAAGCGGAGGTTAACTGACCACTTGCCAATCTAGAGAGTCGTCTTGGACAATACAAAGACTATCAATCCAGATATATTGAATATCCAGTGCTCTCGCAACTTCGACAGCATCCCTGAAAGCTTGTGGCATTGACTCAATAGAAATACCACGTCGCCTATCAGACAGAGTCTTTATCGTCGTAAGAAGCCTACTCGGATCACCAGACTTGCCCCAGCAATAACTCAAGGCCATGTAGCGGGGTGATTTCTTCTCTCCGGTCGAAAACATGTCCGAACATTGAATCAGGCGCGGCTCTGTCCCAACATCTCCAACATCGAGGAGTCTTGTCGGTAGATATTCGACCTGGATGTCAGCTGGACACTTTGAATGGTTTTCATCGCAGTCTTGAATCCATCCTCGCATCTTCTTCACATTGGCCTCCGTCAGCGTTGTCGGTTCCAAACCCCGACGGTGGATGCCTATCGCCGCACAGCTAGGATCTCCTTCATCTCCGAATATCTCAAATGCTACATCGATATCGAAAGGCCTTGTAGTTCCAATAGTGGGACCATAGGACGATGTTATTGCAGAAGCGCGAAAGAGGACGAGATGAATATCCCAGATAATCGTGCTGTGGCCGTCCACGACCCAAGGTGAAGCGTCTTTGTGGTATTCCAACTTCTTCAAAGCAATGTCAAGATTGATAGTTATTGGGTTTCCCACAACAGAAGACCGATGTGAAACCCAATTTCCAGAATATAGCTCCGAGTGCAATGTTCGCTGCAAAGCATTGACTAGCAAGTTGCAAAATGGGCAACGGCCGCACAAGCCAAAAGATCCGCCCCAAGATGCCACTTCCAAGTGTCCTTGGAGGTCATCAGAACCGGAGAATGTGAATTTGCTGACGAGAGAAATGTCTATCGCCCGCTCAAGCAGTTTTTTGCGTTTGCTCAGGTGACCCAAGTTGCGCAGGTCTTCATCTTGAAGTCGGAGAATGGCCGCGCTGCTGGAACAGATTTCGGACATGAAGGTATCAGGTTATTGAAGCTTGATATGTTATACTCATTGCTAATATGGTTGATATGTATATGGTGTGGCGGTTGTATATTCGGAGGGAGTCAAGGTAGTTTGTTGCCTTCAGAGCGGTGCCAAGATTTTATATGCATGATGACAAAAGCGGCATCTCGGTGGAACAATTGCTGGAATTCTTCCTAGGCCCGGGATTACCCAATGCTGCATATTCAGAAGAAATTCAGAAATTTTTCTCTACTATGAAGATTTTGTTAAATATCGGCCCAAAAAGGATTTTCGGTGTTTACTTACTAATTCCAAAAAATTTGGTGAGGCTTTTGACGAATAGCTGAAGGAAATAATTCCCAACTTATCGATGTGCAGATTGATGCACAGGAAAAGTTGCAACACCAGATTCCGATGGGCATTGAGACGGTGGGGACTTCGAGGACTATTCAATAAAAGCAAAACTTGGTCCACCCCTCCTCGACTTTCATTTTGAAGCATTACGCTCTTGCTGCTCCTCTACCATTCTGTCTTCCTCCTGTCTCCCTCTTCAGTTTGCGAATTCTGTATATAGTTGTCAAGTTAATCGAGACGAATAACATCCGAAAACAAAATAAACGACCGAGAATCCGAGGAAGTAGGCAAAACCATTAGGTTCAATCCGATCTTTCTTCCAACACAAGGACGGCTATTACTAGCGGATGCTGATTCTGCGAACTCGATTCCTAGCAAATCTTTGCAGCCATTGTTCTGCCCTTTTCACATGGACCAGTAGTCTCTTTGAAATCTTGGTATTCATCCGCGTATTCTACAGTGATCGGTATCCCTTCCTGCGCCAACAATGCCCCCCTCATGTTCATACAAGTATCCCAATTGAACGCCATCTAACCCTTCCTTTCGATTCTGTTCAATTTTCTCGCCGTCAAGATCTACAGCAGATTAGCAAATTTCCCAGCTTCCTCCACGCATCATAGAAACCTACCTGACTCCTCGTCCTCTGTCCTCTCACAGGAAGACCCATAGCATGCCGCCTTCCACGATAACTTCCCATATCCTTTAACCGCGCAATATTGTCTCGAACCTTTCTCCGCAGGTCGTTTTCGATGGTCATGTTTGATAACTCGGCTGTGAGGGCGTTGATGGTCTTTGAGGGGATTTGGCCTACGAGGGCGCGGGGAAAGATGGAGTATTTCGCCATGATGCGTGTCGAGTGCCGGTGACCAATTCCATAGAGAGTTTCAAGGGATTTCTGGGGCGAATTGTTAGTTATGATCTCAAGAAGAGTCTTTGGGGAAATAATGGAATGGGCGTACCTTGAGCAACCGCGACTCCTGGAACGCAAGCCCTAATATGAAGACCTGAGAAAATTGGCATTAGTACACGATTGGTTTTCCAATGGTAGTTCTCTACATACCATGATGGCGATTGGGAATTGTGAGTAGATGTTGCTGAGGAATTTCAATTGGGGGTTATCGGCGCCCGACCTTTCTCGTCGGCCAAAAGCTCGATTGTGGCCCGTGCATAACTGCACACTCGGCCCAGAAGTCTACCTGTAGCACTTCGATACGGCGCCCCGACCTCATCGATCTCCCATCTATTCTTAGCGCTGCCCAGTTCATATTAGCCCTATATGCATATAAGAATGGCAATTTGTTTCAATAAACACTTCAAGGATCAGAATTATTTCTGCTTTCTCACGTATTCTAATAATTCTCAAGTGAAAGCGTATGAGTTCCTTCCCTTTCGAGTACCCCCATTAATTAATTCAAAGCACGAACCCTTCTCTACCATTTTGACCTCGATTCTCTCTGAAAATTTGGCAGAATGGAACTCAGAATGGGAGAACTCCTAAAAGCAGGAGTGCAAATAAGAGAATTCCAGAGGTCTCCCATTCTAACCTCAATTCTCGATGACGGTCTGGGACAACGAGATTGAAACAGGAAAGGGGGGTTGTTCGCGTGAATAAAGCTGGCGCATGGGCCAGCCAGCATCACGTGACGCTCGCGCTAAACTTATCGACACCTTGCGTTTCACATTGTCGAGCTCCCCTCCTGTCCTTCCTCCAGCTTCGTAGGAGCCACGATCCTTCAACAACACCTCCATCAACACATACAAACATTCAATTGACCTTCATCATGTCCTCCATGCAGCGTCTGGTGGCTTCAGCCTTGCTGATTCTCACCGTCACTTTCCTCTTCTTCGCCCAGACAGCCGAGGCTACCAAGGGACCAAAAATCACCCACAAGGTCTTCTTCGATATCACCCACGGTGAGGAAGAACTCGGCCGTATCGTGATGGGCCTTTATGGCAAGACTACCCCAAAGACCGCTGAGAACTTCCGAGCTCTTGCTACTGGCGAGAAGGGCTTTGGTTACGAAGGCTCTACCTTCCACCGTGTTATCCAGAACTTCATGATCCAGGGAGGTGACTTCACCAAGGGCGATGGCACTGGTGGAAAGTCCAGTAAGTATTTCCGTAGTTGATTGGCAGATGCTGTACTAATACATTGCAGTCTACGGTGACAAATTCCCTGACGAGAACTTCAAGTTGAAGCACTCCAAGAAGGGTCTTCTCAGCATGGCCAACGCCGGACAGGATACCAATGGATCCCAATTCTTCATCACCACCTCTACCCCAGGGTAAGTACTCCAAGTCTGTCTGTCACTTTCATGTCTAACATTGCATAGTCACCTTAACGGCAAGCACGTTGTATTCGGCGAGGTCATGGAGGGTTACGACATTGTCACGAAGATTGAGAATGTTCCAAAGAACCCAGGAGACAAGCCCAAGGCGCCTGTCAAGATCAAGAAGAGTGGAGAGCTCCCAGTACCAGAAGAAGGTATCCACGTGGAACTATAAGCTGCCTCCTGTGCAACGCACTTTTGTTTTGATTGAGGATTGACTGATTCCTCTGTCTCGTGTTACAGCTGAATATGGCATCGCCGAATTCCAACCTGGAGAGGAGGAAGTTGACGACGCTGAAGTACCTATCCCGGGGGTACCAACACCAGCCGAGTCGTCTGTCGCAATTGCCACACCCACCACCATTCCAGAAATCCCAGTCGTCGGTTCTCCTCTTGCCGACGATGTCGCCGAGGAGGGTTACAGCATTTTCCAAAAGGCGTTGTTCTTGGCAGTTATCTTGGGTTGTGTGATGGCATATATGCGAATGAGCAAAAGGAACAAACGGTACACCGACAAAAGTGTTGTATGAGATGCCTATGAAGAAATGCATTATTTTTCCTACGAATGGATCTACGTTGCCCATGGAAATGATACGTGTCAGTGAGCCCTTCGAAATTAACGTGACGGCCTAATTCGAATGCTCCGAAACAAAGCACCCACAGCTGCCGAAAATGTCACTTGCGAATTTCCATGATTTTACCCAGTTTTGGCTAAATGAAAGCCGACTTCAGTACATCCCGACTTGCTGTGCTAAGTGGCCTTCTTGATCATCGTCTCGGTTTCTCCTACTTTGTTTATATCTGTTCACGGCTTTGCTATACGGCTCCATTCCGAAAATCTACGGCATTTCGTCTGCTTCCATGCTGTTCCAACATTCGCGCGCCAGACTTTTCAAGGCAAAAAGTCTGATTTCATTCTGAAGTCTCAGATCACCAGTTACGGAAATATTGATTTTCTTACAAGCCATATTAAGCTCCTGTCGTTCTAGTTGCGAAAGGAATTTGTGGTGGCAACGAGACTAGGAGGCATATATGCTTTTGTGGTCCTATTTTTGTCAAGTTCTAGAGGGGTTAGGGAAGAGGAGAAATCGGGCATGGTTGGGGTTGGAGCTCTTGAGTGTTTTCAACGCTGCCTTTGCCTTTTCTTGAGCGACGTTTATAGCAATATTTTGCGCGATCGGTCTCAGTAGGACGTTATGGCTCTCGAGAAAGGGCCCATCAAAATCGTTGTGCCTGCACGTACAAGAGAAGACAGTCACATGTTACAGGCTGTATTGTTGCCTGGTTTCTGGCTTCAGGCAATGATGCATGCAGATAGTAACGTCAAGCTTACTTCTCCCTCTTCACATCATCGCTTGTCAACACTAGGCCTAGTCAACACTCAGAAACCTTGATTCCATCACTACCTTGCATTTCTTCGACATAGACACTGCCCGCTGTTCTCGTTGCTTCCTATCAGGTCATTTTTGGTGTTCAGCTCAACTTGCTATTGATTTTAGCCGGAAGGGCGAACTGGCTGGCGCATTGCAGCCTTATCTTGTGGTGCTGACCTGTCCTGCATACACGAAATCTGCCCTACTTTTCAGCCCTGGCCTTGAAATTCAAGGCAATCGCTCTGTTTCTTGGTGGAAATTGGTTGGTTTGTGTGGACTGCGCCTTGAATTGCCTCGGTTTTTGGGCGTGTGCCTTGGAAGTTGAGCGGTTTGCCTCGGGCTGAAGATGCAGCTTCCAGGCAACGTCCCACTTTCGACAAGGCTTTCGCCGCGAGTCGAGACTTGGTTGCTAACAGTAAGATTATGTCTCTTGAACTATATATGAAGTGAAGGCACGACGTATTTTTTTCCCTCAACAGAGCATCAACTTTTCTGATTCTCTCTTCAGTCCCTGGTACACCTACTATCTTGACTTCTTCGCCACACTCGCCTGGTTATGTCATTCTCAGGTTATGTTATTTTCAGAGAAGAAAGACTTAAAGTATCACTAATCTGTTTTGGTTGGGATTAGATATTTTCGAGCTTTTCATTTGAGCATTGGGTCCCAATGCTCAGGTAATTTAATCTTACCCATATTAAACCACCCTCTCAGGCGGCAAGCTTTCTCTACCTGTTGTTTTATTGCCTTTGCCTTCACGGGAGATTATTTATCGGAGCGATTTCATATCACAGGTTCTATCAATTTCTGTTTCTGCCGATTTTGCCATTTGCGCTTTCTCTGCATTCGATCTTATTGCTTTCCAGAGAGAGCATTTACTTGAGCGTTTTCCGCATCATAGAAATCGGCAATCCTGCCCATAGTATTAGCACTCGGCGAGCTCGTCCGTTTCTTTCCTGTCTTTGCCCTTTCCCTCCGTTGAATTTCATTGGTTCCGGGATATAACATCGATTTATTGGAGCGCTTTCCGCCTTACCGAGCCGGTGCTTTCTTTCCTCCACGTCGCATTTCGTATCTGCTCAGACTCTTCTTAGTCAGTTTTCATCCGGACACCGGCGCCTCCGATTAGCCCTGTTTTGCCTCTTTTCTGGGGCCAAGCCTTACTTTCTGAGAGCCATCTTTAGCTATCTTACCGAGGGTATGCATTACGGGTATGCCTTACCTGCCACGTTGCTGCATAGTCCTGTAGCCCAAGCTATGATGTCGTCTCGGGAAATTGCGCTTCAATATATTCTAGGGATATCTCCGATCTTCAATGGCACCACTTCAACGTCGCTACCTCTACCACATTCAGCTCTTAGTGGTACGCATTGACACGTGAGCTTTACAACGTCGAGACTGTGTAGTTTAGTCACATCCACACAACGTTCAATATACTCTTCCTATTATACGAGATTTTACAAACTTTGATACTGTACCGCTTTGAAATATCTTGAACTGTTATCGAATTCATGACCCAACAGATGGAGCGCTGGACGTCCCAGCCAAATACATGTATGATATTATATCTGTGTGGTTTGTCACAGCTATAGTTAGTCAGACTAATCGTCACTAGTTGATAGCCTAAACTTCGATGATCAGGAAACCCACGGAGTAGATATCTCCTACGGTTAGTACACTTTTTCTCCCCCCCGATCTCGTCCTAGGCATCGTTATTAGAGTCATTGGTGCCTTGATTATCTATAGAGGACCACTTGATTCTCCTATTATGATGCAGAGTTCGATTGGGGGCGGCATACCGAATTCGTGACTATTATGTTGTATAGTTACTTAGGCTTACGAAGCCAGATATAGGTCAGCCTGGTCCGGGGACTTACAGTTGGCCGATGAGCGTGCCAACGCTCAATACTGGTCAGTATCACCACCTTCCATTCATAGAGTACGAGCTGATACAAGCCCAGATCCGAGAGATGCTCTTCCTCTCTCGCCGCAATTCGAGATAGGTACTTTCGCAAAGTAAGCACACACATTGCAATGCATCACCTATTACAATCTTCACAGTACTCACATCTTTTGCCTCTATTAGCCAGAATTATGATACCTACACTGGAGAATATATGACTCCGCTTCCTCGGACTGTAAAGACCGGCTTCAACGAACACGATATTGCGTATAGCAGCCCACTTCCGCTCTCCTTTGATCAGATGGAAATATCTACTTCGCCCAACAAATCAACGTCAGATTCCCCCCTCAAATTCTCCATTTTTGACTAACCTGATCCAGGGATGATCGTAGCGAGAGATCCAAAGATTTTATCTGTCAAGTCCCAGGATGCAAATACACACAACCTTTCCCAGACAAAGGTGGCCTCTCTCGCCACACCCGGGAAGTTCATCGCTCGCCAGACGCCATAGACCACTTCTGCCCCATTTCGTCATGCAAGCGTAACAGGAAGGGATTCCCCAGAAAATACAACTTGCTGGAGCATCAAAAGCGCTGCCATCCTCCCCCGCGACCTGGAGTTTCACAAATGCAGAAAGGTCGAAGAAGCAATTCCAACGAAGGTAGCTCGTTTCGAGAGCTCTCCGAGTCTGATGATGATGATGATGACGGTGGGTGGGTCGAGCGTGAGAGACCTTCAAAGGAAGCCTTGGGTAGACTCTATGAGGAGAAGAGAGTGCTGAAGAAGAAGATTCAGAAAATGCAGAAGGCACTTTTGAATTTGTAAATGGTGGTATGATTTTATGAGAGATGACTATATCTCAGTCACGATATTGATTGTGAAAAGGGTAGCTGGCTTGGTCCACCTCTCAACGAATTTCTTTGTCGGGTTTTATTTTCAGTATACAGTCCGGGTGTCAGCAGCATTTTCTGGCCAGGGTTAAATTCTTATGCATATATAGCATTAGATGTGTCACATTGGAGGAGTTATAAGAGGAGTTCATTGGTAGCTCGTGGATTTGTCTTCATACTTAACGATCTAATCACATAACAACTGTATATTGAGACACTCTGCTCCTTGGGCATTTTACAGACTATCTCAAACAATTTTGAACTCTCAACCCCTCAAGACGATACAGGTCATTTGAGGAGATTGTCAAAGTCCCTTTGTAGGGGTCAACACAATGTGGCGAACCTTCGAGGGAGGCTTTGAGCAGGCTTTATGAGGAGAAGAGGATGTTGAATAAGAAGATTCAGAAGACGGAGAAGGCTCTTCTACATGATCTAATGGGAGATTTTCAGACGTAGAGTATGTTGTGGGTTTCAACAGAGAGGATTGGTTTGTCCGCCTTCCGGGAATCTTCATTTCACGTTCTGGGAATGATTTGAGACAGCTCGTACAGGCTTTTGGTTAAGATGGAGTTCGGTGCTTGATTAAATCTGGAAGCATAAGATGAGGGAAGTGAGAGGGGCTGGTGTATTTGTACGGACGCATCACGTATCAAATCCAACAAAACACGAGCTTTTATCAGCCACTAGTAATTTTCACCCACTTGGACTTACGGGATTTACATTTAAAAGGCATCCCTACACCATAAATCTTGCTTACACTCTAGGGCTCCTTAAGTAAGTGGCACACAAGAATGACTTGGGTAAGCAAGGCTAACCTTATCTAAGGGGGACAAAGGGGGAAAAATACCCACAAATAACGGAAGTGGCGCATTGCATGTGTCTTCGAGTTTCTATTGATAATCATGTAAATCATAAAAATAACGTTGTTATTTGCTAAGAAAAGAAACTTTTATTCTAAAATCTAAATCGAACCATCTACAACTCAACATTCCTCCACCGATCTCCCCCCTCCTGCTCCTTTAGAGCATGTAAAAACATCGGATTCCCACTCCCATACCCACTCTCCTGCTTCGGAACCCAAACCTTCTGCACCCTCTCCTCAGCTCTTCTCGCTTCTGCTACAGCTTGTTCACTTTTCCTCTTTTCCCTTCTCAGACGTAGGTAGCCGACGAGGGGGATAGTGAAGATGAAGAGGAGACCGATACAAGCGCCGATAATGGCGAGGATGAAAGGCCTGCGGCAGGTGGAGCTGGAGCCGAGACGGGCGCAGGAGGGATGGGGGATTGGTGGGGTGGGGGTTGCTAGGGAGGTGGATGTTGGAGATGAGAGAGAGGTTGAGGTGGCTTGGGGAGATGGGGTGGTTGTTGGGGTTTGAGATGGAGAATCGCGCAGGTAAATTGTCGCAAATTCAGAGATGTCGAAATCTCGCTTCGAGTAAGAGGCTGTTGCTTTTGGTGTTGGTTTATGAGTTTTAATATGCGTATGCACCTTGGTGTGAGTTTGCGTATGGTGTATCGTAACCCTCTTGGTACTTGTGTGGCTGTGAATAGTCGTATGGTTGGTCAAAGTAACAGTTGTTGTAGAAGTATGGTTCTTTCCCTTATGAATCTTATGGGAAACATGGTGGTTCTGGTTTGCTGTAGCGACAGAAGCGCTGACAGTAGAGATGGCGCCCAGCGCAAGGAGAAGCGTGTTGGTAAATTGCATAGTGAAAATTTGGACGTTTGGAATTGGGGACTTTTTCGTTTTTTTTTTTCGATTCTACTAGGAGGGTGCGAGCGCGTGGGGTGATGGGTATATATGGGCGTGGGGGAATGTACTTGAAAGGCATTGTTGATGAAAGGTCCGACAAAGAACCATTGTGAACTCATAATGCTTTTGAGAGAGACATTGCTCATTCTATTTTGGTAACAAAGAACAAAGGAATACTTTTAGATCATGATGATGTCTTTCTGCCTCGCGAATCAAGGCAGTCGAATGCTTTCACTTGAAAGACTTCAATGAAACGCGGGAAGCAAAGATTTCGGCACGGCTGAGCACAAAGCAGGTAACTTTCATGTGAAGGTCTAGATTGTGTTGAAGCAAGCAGCGATTTGATTAGCTCAATTGCTCCGGAATTTTTGGAGCTACGAGATGGTCCAACATCTTTCGGAACTCGTGTGAAGTAATCAGCGCCTCATTTCAACGTGCCGCTTCAGATGATCTTTCCGTAAGAAACTTGATGCTTAAAAATGGTAAGGGGAACAAAGCAAGCAAGCAAAAACGACTAACATTTCAAGTGGCTACCTCGCCTAAGGCATTGGAAGTCAAGTATGTTCTTTAGACGTCGTCTCGCTATGGCAAAAAATCCCCCCTAAGTGTCAGGGCCTAAGCGAGGCGTTGTAGGGAGGGAAATGTGGCTTACTAATCATCGCTTAGCCTTACCTACCTTGCAGACAGAGCATACCGCGTGAGCTGCATTCAGTGTTGCACCGCCTCGCAATTGCCCGGCATATCCCTCGGCGGCTTTCTTTGCGGACCACGTAGCCGTCAGCTTCGGTGAAGGAGATCGATGCATGTCAGAAAGAACTAGTACTAGAAAGAACTAGCAGATGTGGGCTGTGCGGCGCGTAGGACTCGGCGAAGCTATTCCCAGAATCGCGACCTGTGGCGCGTTGTAGTTACAGTTGTAGAAAGGGAGGGAGGGAAGGAAGCTCAAAAATGGGGGCTTTGGGGGCGAGAATGAAGCTATTCCGGTGCAAATAGGGAAAAAACGTATGATTATGGCGGGCGGGCAAAACAAATGGCTCACAAGAAATGCCCGGTTTATACATAAATCTGAGAGTTCTGGAAGAGATCGTGGAGGGAGGTAGGAGGGTGGTGTTGTGTTGGAGTGTTTGAATTGGTAGAAGCGGGGTAAGAAAAATGAGGATATTCTAAGGTTACTAGAGTACTAACTAGCCGATGAGGGCTGTGCGGCGCGTAGGAGTACGCGAAGCTATTCCCAGAATTGCGACCTGTGGCGCGTTACAATTACAGCTGCAGTTGCAGAAAGGGAGGGAGAAAGGGAAAGAGGGAAGGAAGCTTAAGAGTGGGGGCTTTGGGGGCGAGAATGAAGCTATTCCGGCGCAAAAAGGGAAAAAAACGTATGATTAGGGCGGGCAGACATCAAAAATGGCTCACAAGAAATTCTGGGTTTACACATGAATCCGAGAGTTCTGGAAGAGAGCGTAGAGGGAGGTAAGTGGGTGATGTGCTGAAGAGTGAAGAGAGAAGAGCTGATTTGAAAAGAGGGGTAAAGACCTGGCCAAGAGCCATAAAGTCATATATAACCTGAAAGGAGACATTTGGATCCTCTTACATTCTATAACGCCACTACGAATAAAGATCCCATCAGATCCGAACAATTCAGCGAAAGTTTAGTTTAGAGCATCTCGTTTAAGTGTGGGCATATAATGTACGTGCATATACTATGGTAGTCGCAGTTATTTAAGGAACCTGGTGGAACGTTGTACATCACGCTACGAAGCGTCATCGAAGCCCACTCAGGCTCTGTTCGTTCACTTTTTGTGGCGACAATGTGGCGTATCGCCGTGGAGAGTCAGAGTACGGTAGTACGAAAACTTTACGAGCCACGATAATGAGAGACGATAAATAGGGTTGGACCTCTTTATCGTTAATTGGGTGTAGAAACGATAATGAGCGGACAATGAGACATAATGAGCTTATGGAATGTAAACTACTGTAGATATAAATCTTGAAATGGGCACCGGAATCTGTTTCAAATGCCATGTGTTGAGAGCGCAGTTTTACACAGATCCTTTCTTAATAGGGCACAGGAACAAGAGATTTCACGTATACGGTAGCACGCACCAGCACGTAGTGGAGCTTATTTAAAATTTGGTGTATCACGGTATGAGCCTAAAGTGCATACTCTAGGGGGGTAGTACACGCTTTCACGATTTCACGTAGCGAGAAGACACGGATCTGATCATGAACTGAATTTTTTGCTGATATATAGTCAGCTGTAATTTCCAGTGGTAATAGCTTACACCGCAACAGCTTCCTGACAATTGATTTCGATAATCGATTTTTATAAAGGGAGTCCAGCTTTGAAGTCTTACGCTCTTAGGTCGTTGAGAGCCACCTTACTAGTTCCTTAGAGCTTCCTAGGAAATCAATCCACACAATGCCTCGAACTGCCAGCCTCGTCCTACTCCGTATTCTTGTCCAAACCGCAACAAGCCAAGCATATTCAACATTCGGCACCAACTGCACTTTCCCAGCCGAGACTGTTAACTTCGTCTCCGGCTCCAACTTCCGCTCAACCCTCGACATCCTCTGGTCTTCCCTCCTGACCATCCTTCTGTGTACATGGACAACCCAACACCTGTCGCTCCCACCAGAACGCCAACAACGTCAACCTCATGAAGGAACTCTTCGATATTATTTTCGAAAACTTCGTCATGCGATGTTTTGGAAGAAGTTGAAATGGATGGTAATTGCAATCGTCATGCCGGAATACATGGTCGGGAAAGCATTTGGTGATTTCGTATCTGCCTATAGGAGTTTCCGATGCTGGAAGATGAGGGAGATGATGGCGGCGAAAAGACAAAAGTGGACGTTGACGCATGCGTTTTTTGCGGATATGGGAGGGTATGTTCTTGAGGAGCAGCATGAGGAGGAGAAAGAGGAGAATGGTTGTGAGGATGCTGGACAGAGAGATGCAGGTGCTGCTTCGCACGAGACTGCCAGGACCAAGAAGCCTCTTCTTGAGAGGCTTTTGGATCCCGCTTTTTATCGTGAGGGTGAGAATGGATGTGTGGATAGTTCTTGGGCGGATCGGCATCGAGCGTGGTTGAATTACAAACCAGGTGCTAGAGCTGCCAATGATGATGGGAATGTTAAGGACGGAGTTAGCAACGCAGTGAGGGGTAATAGGGAAGATATTAATGGAACTGGCGATGAAGAAATGGGAAACGAAAGCAGCGTACTCAACGACGGTGGCGGCGACGATAGAAATTGCCCAGTGGAACATCAGGATCCGCCTCCATCCATAATCAGCGGTGAAAAGACGACGGAAGAGGAGAAGATTGGAGCAACTCAGAATAAGGAGGAGGCCAACGACGAAAACCCCAACGCTATACTCCCTATTGCTATCAACTCGTCGCATATTTGCATATTGCTAGCCAATGGACTAATCCAGGATCTCCCTTCTATCTCCGAAGAAGAGATTGAACATAAGAGCAAGGAAGACATACTCGTAAAGCTATTCTCCCTCAGCCAAGT
The DNA here is from genome assembly GCA_003988905.1 of Hymenotorrendiella dingleyae. Lineage (NCBI taxonomy): Eukaryota > Fungi > Ascomycota > Leotiomycetes > Helotiales > Helotiaceae > Hymenotorrendiella > Hymenotorrendiella dingleyae. The sequence continues at coordinate 33,517 of QYAP01000410.1, forward strand.
CTTGTGGTTCTTCGTCCAACTCATCGACCGCAAAGCCAGCGGCATTCCTTGCACACAGCTCGAAATCGCGGTTCTCGGCTTCGCAGTTTGTGCATGTGTCACTTACTTGCTCTGGTTGCAAAAACCCAAGGATGTCAAATGTGCGACAAAAGTCTTTCTCAAGCCGGGATTAAAACTAGGGCAGGCGGATATCAACATGCTTGTGAGGTTGAACAATTTTGGCTTCTTTGAGAATGCTTTTCTTGCGAAAGACAAACAATGGCCTAAACCAACCATCCCCAACGATCTAGTTCATGCAGATTCGCTGTTGTGGTATCCTGTTGATAGCCCAGACTGTAACTACGGAGAAGGGGGGGTGGGCTTGGACGCGGAAGACACTGGATTTATAATAGGTGCTGTTCTGTTCGGTGCATGCCACTGCATTGCATGGAATTTCGAGTTTCCGACCAAAGTCGAGCGGATAATTTGGCGGGTCGCAATCGTATCCACCACTATTTGGATGCCGAGTTATTACCTTCTCTTGCTCGTTATTATCTGGTCGCGTGTTGAATCCCTCGAAAGGTTTCCAAGTCTCCAGGACAAACTGTTCACGAGAGCCGAAGTAGTTCTTGGCTGGACCAGCTTTACTCTATATATCGTGGGTCGCCTCTATATCATCGTAGAGCTGTTTCGAAGTTTGGCATTCCTCCCGCCTGGGGCCTTTTTAGCGACATGGTCGGCATCTATCCCACATTTTGGATGAGCGATCTTGAGAATAATATAATCCATCACCTGACTTTGACTACAGGTGACCATGCCCACAGTCAAGGAGTCTGAATTTCCAGATTGGGAACCAAGGCTACGAAGAAAACTTTGCCCACTTAGGCAAGTCTCGATTGGTCAAAATCCTCAACCATTAGTTAGAATCAACGGAATATTACAAAACTACCCCCTTCTAAATTTTAAAACTAGCATTTCTAAAACAATACACCTAGAAATAATTCTACTAATTCATAGCATCAATTCGATTATTCGAACATCTCGCGATTCTTATACGACAGTTATAGCGTGCACAATACTAGTCAATGTTTTCATCCTCCCCTCCCAGCCTAAATAAGGCATCAAGCTAGCTAGGAGGAATAGATTCCTTAAGCAAACTGGGAGAGAATAAATGGAAAGCTTAGGCAAGTTAGGCAAAGAGGAATCAATTTCCCAAGACAAGCATATTAGGAGAGAAGGAATGCAAATCTGAGGCTAAAAAAAGCAGGATAAATCAAAAGCTTAAGCAGGTTAGGCTAAGCGGAATCCACTTCTAAGGCTAGACAGACTAGAATGGTCGGAATCAGTTCGAAAGTACTCGCTTAAGCTTCCGGGCCCCCCTTTTCGGCTTCGAAAGTCGGAGATAAACCACTTTTAGCTCCACAGACTAAACTTAAAACCCAAGCTAGATAGGCTGAACCGGAATTATAGACAGGCTAAGCGAGAAAGAATGCCCTAATTAAACAGACTGAGAGAAGAGAAATAGAAATGACAGGCTAGGAGAGGCTAAAATAAATCAAAAAAAGCTCAGGCATGCTAAAATAAAATGAATAGAAACCGGAGGCAAGCTAGGAGAAAACGAATCAAATTCCTAAGCAGGCTAGGAGGAATGGCATTCCTCCTGACCCCGCCTCGAGGCGAGGAGGGGAGGATGAAAACACTGATACTGGTTTTAAGTTAGGGTAGTTATCGCGAGTAGAGGGGGAGCGCACCACCTATGGTCGCGACGACTACCCTATTTTGAATCAATATTATACACCCTATCACAGCCCCATATGAACTATCATATGCTTAAATTATAGGTTTTGGAGTCGCGATTGAGATGTAATTATGAGAAGGGGGTAGTTTTGTCTGAAATCCTGATTTAAGGGGGTAGTTTTGTAATATTCCGTAGAATCAATGAAGACTCGCTGTCTTTGGTAGGTTGCCACCTTCAAAAGCTTCCTTTTGGAACCTTAGGGCACAACAATAAATCCCAACTACAAGTGCCGTTTACCCGTAAATCGGAATCTAAACAAAAGGTGATCACAAAAAGCGAACTCGTCCATAATATCAGAGAACAGAAGATCGAAAATTGGTGTACTGTAACGGCTAATTACCCATCTACCCCTAATTTGAAAACTGCATCTTAATCTTCCATTTAAAGGCTAAAATTTGAGCATATAACGGTTTATACCGGACTAATATTGGATGCGCAGTGTAGGAATAGAAGTAGGGTAGTCGTCGCGGCGGGGAAAGGGGGCCTGCAGCATGCAGGTTCGTCGCCGCCGATATGTAGCCACAATGGCGCGCACCCCCTTCTACGCCAATAAACCACCCTAACTTAAAACCCATATTCTGCACGCTACAATAGTCACATCGGAACCGCAATATGCTTAAATTGTAGCTCTGAATGTAAGGAATCTCTTCTGATAAATCTTAGTTCTGAAACATATAATATAACTTTATCGGGGGGTAGATGGGTAAGAAAAGTTTACTTTATCTACCCCTAAAATCGTTACTTAGCTACCTCTAAAATATTTTTGGGGGTAGATGAGTAAGAAATCAGAGATTTTGGGGTAGATTTGTAAATAAAAAAGTTTTTAGAGATAGATGGGTAATATTCCGTTGGTATAATGTCACAGGCTAGGAGGGTGAGTAGCTTTACCACTAGACCAACAGTGAACTGCCCAAAAAGGGACTATTATTGGATGGAAGTCCAATATGCTAACATAAACGTAGGAAAGCAATGCTTGTAAATGAGCCGCGGTATGAAGGAATTGAACGAAAACAAAGCTGTTTGTGGGCGTTGCGACACCAGGATATTTGCGAGGATATACGGATGTAGAGATAATTTGAAAAGGAAGAGTGCGCTAGCGTTCGCACTAGCGATTGATCCACGGTGTAGGATATAGCGGTCCACGGTTTCGAAGAATCCCTTTCCCCTTTCCGTCATCGTAAGGTACCGGTATGATGGTATCCATTTGGTCGCAGCATTCCACTTGTACACGTACCAAAGCCCGAATCGTGCAACGATGGGGTGCGATGGGGTGAAATGTGGCCGGTATGCAACATAAAAAATAGGAGTGGTGTCTGGTGGTGTTGAACACGGGCGAAGGATGAAGGAAGAGGAGTTGAGGTTGGTGTGGATGAAACACCGAATCCTGATTGGCCAGCAAAACCCTGAAACACAAGGCTGACAGGCACGGACTCGCAGCCGCCCGCCAGGCCAGTTCATGAAACGCGAAACTGGTGAACGCACCCCTCCTTCTCCGTCTCAAGAGGTCCTTGCCGTCCCATACCAGAAAAATGATGCCAGAGTGAAAACAAACGTGCTCGCCCCTAGTCTGCACTTCCAGCTTCTCTCTTCTGTCAAGCTTCACTCCTCTAACACCAATTTCACTTTTTATATACCAGTTCTAATACAAGTCCTTGCCTTCTACAACCATGGAGTATCAGCCTCGCAGCCGAGGGGGAGAGATGTCATGGGCCAAACCTCTCTCGATTGATCTTTTCCACAAGGTCTTCAATGTTACCATTTTCCATCCCTTCGTCGCGTGGATGCTGCCACTGTGTATGCGCGCGCAGGCCATGCCATGGACACATCCCGCGATACGAATCGTCATCGGATGGGCGTCTTTCTTAACTCTTCTCTTCTTCGCGAATATCCTCAACCGCCAGATCGCCTATTCGAAACCACGCAAGATCAATTTCTCCGAAGAAGTGGTCGTGATCACGGGTGGTGCCAGTGGTTTGGGACTTTTGATTGCAGAGGTGTATGGGATGCGAGGAGCTGAGGTGGCTGTCCTGGATATCAAAGAGTTGGAGTCGGGAGAGGCCCGAGGAGTGTCAGCGTACAAGTGCGATATTAGCGACAAGGAGCAACTTGCAAAGGTGGCAATTGAGATTGAAAGAGATGTAAGTATCCAAGTATCCTCGGCGAGAACTCCAACGCTAATTATTTCTAGCTCGGAACCCCCACCATCCTGATCAACAACGCTGCGATGGTCAACGGTAAATCTTTACTCGACATGTCCATGGAAGAAATCGATCGCAGCGTCGGCGTCAACCTCCTCTCGCACTTTTACACTCTCAAGACTTTCCTCCCAGGCATGATTCGAGCTGGACATGGTACCGTTGCCACTGTATCCAGTGTTATTGGCAAATTGGGAGCTGCACAATTGAGCGACTACGCAGCGGCAAAGGCAGGCATTATCGCAATGCACAAGTCCTTGGTTGCGGAGCTCAAGTCGACACCAGATATCAAGACCGTTTTAGTGACACCCGGACAACTTACCACGCCCCTTTTCAACGGAGTCAAAACTCCCAACTCATTCTTTGCGCCTGAATTGGAGCCAGTAGATGTTGCCAAGGAGATTATTAAAGCTATTGATTCAGGAAGTAGCGCAGAGTTGGCCTTGCCACTTTATGCTCGATGGATTGACTGGATAAATGTTGCGCCCGTTGGTGTCCAGACAATATTGAGGAGATTAAGCGGTGTTGATACCGGGATGGAGACTTTTGTAGGAAGAAGTGCTGTAGGAGAGAAGGGGTCCTTGATATAATAGCCGGAATCCTGGTGCTGGCGCTGGATCTGGATGATCTTAATGTAGAAAATGTATAATACCAAGATAGAATGACGCAACAGTCTAGTACAAAAATATCTCATCCAAAAAGATAGCTTGGTGAAGAGAAAGAAAATAGTGAGAAAGTTGAAAAGTGTACGGGCCTGTTCGCGCCAGAATAACACTTTGCAATCAGTTATTCTACCAATAACTAGAATAATAACAAGAGTTATTCTATCCATTCTGGCCCGTGTAAGAAGGACCCATAGCCCTAGTATGCAAGTGGATTACAACTTCCTTTAGGCTATGCACCCTGAAGATATACTTTTTAGGGCTTATAAGCCTTAAAAACGAAGTTAGGGTATAAAGTCTTTGAATAAAAATGATAAAAATATTCTAAAAATAGTCCTATATTTTAAATCTTAATGCACATATTTGCGTACTTTAAAGTAACGAAAAGTCCTTTCATTTCATTTATTTATCGATTTATTTATGATTTTATTCGTGTTTTGTTTAAGTGTTATTCTGCCAGAATATACCTTTAGAGGTGTATTGGTAGAATAACAGTTTGATCCCTGTGTTTGGTTCTGTTATTTGCTATTTTATATTTGTAGTTTTCGTGTTCGTGAGAATGTGTTATTGGTAGAATATCTTAATTCGATATTAGCGATATTCTAGAATATCGAGGTGTTATTCTGGCGCGAACAGGCCCTACATGGAGCTCCAGCTGAGACAGATGGCAACCGAAAGTGGCCCGTGCACCTCGCGTCTTGAGAATTATTTTGTTCAGGCGACGACGCGCTGAATTCTGCTACCCCTCCCAGCTGCCCTCCACGAAACATCGCAGCTTCCACATAATACTACGACCTCTTCTCCTTAGTATCCTCCTGTACTTGCGAAATATTTCAAGATGCAGGCCCCAGTTGTGGTAATGAGTAAGCTCTCCCAGCCTTGAAGCTCTCCCAAACCACAATTTCTCTACTAACAAGCTCTTCGCAGACACCCAGGCCGGTGACAGGCAAACTGGACGAAAGGCACAGCTATCGAATATTACAGCAGCAAAAACGTAAGCTTTGCGACTTGCCTCGAGCTTTCCTTACAACCGCTTATACATCCCAAGTGTCGCAGATATTATTCGATCATGTTTAGGCCCCAAGGCTATGTTGAAGATGCTTTTGGATCCTATGGGTGGTATTGTGTTGACGAACGATGGCCATGCTATTCTGCGAGAAATCGAAGTTTCACATCCAGCGGCAAAGAGCATGATCGAGCTGAGCAGAACACAAGATGAAGAAGTTGGAGATGGAACAACAACGGTTATCATTTTGGGTGAGCATATGCGAATATATTTGCTGGAACTACGGCTAATACTTTGTAGCTGGAGAAATTCTTGCACAGGCGCTTCCACAGTTAGAGAGAAATATCCACCCAGTTGTGATTATATCCGCCTTTAAGGCTGCTCTCAAAGACGCCCTCGAAATTATCGACGAAATCTCCCTCCCAGTTGACATTAACGACGACCAAGCCATGTACTCCCTCATTTCCTCCTCCATCGGAACCAAGTTTGTCTCGAGATGGTCAGAGCTTATGTGCAATCTTGCCCTCAAGGCTGTACGAACGGTGACACACGAAGTTGGAGGTGGAAAGATGGAAGTAGACATCAAGCGTTATGCACGTGTCGAGAAGATTCCAGGTGGAGAGATTGAAGACAGCAGAGTTCTGGACGGTGTGATGCTCAACAAGGATATTACCCACCCCAAGATGCGAAGACGGATTGAGAACCCAAGAATTATTTTGCTTGATTGCACACTCGAATACAAGAAGGGAGAGTCTCAAACGAACATTGAAATCAGCAAGGAGGAAGACTGGAATAAGATCTTGATGATTGAGGAGGAGCAGGTTAAGATTATGTGTGATGCCATTCTTGCGCTTAAGCCAGATTTGGTTATTACAGAAAAGGGTGTTTCTGGTAAGTTTTCTGATTTCGAAAGACGAAATCATGCTAATATTTCAACCAGATCTCGCACAGCATTACCTTCTAAAGGGAAATGTCACAGCTCTTCGCCGAGTCCGAAAAACAGACAACAACAGAATTGCACGTGCCACAGGAGCAACAGTCGTCAACCGAGTAGACGATCTCCAAGAATCCGACGTGGGAACCGACTGCGGCTTGTTTGAGATTGAGAAGATCGGCGATGAATACTTTACCTTCCTCACCAAGTGCAAAAACCCAAAAGCATGCACCATCCTCCTCCGCGGTCCTTCAAAGGATATCCTGAACGAGATTGACCGAAATCTGGCTGATGCTATGGCCGTTGCCCGAAATGTTATGTTCCACCCAAGATTATCGCCAGGTGGTGGTGCAACAGAAATGGCTGTTGCGGTCAGATTAGGTCAGATGGCTAAGAGCATTGAGGGCGTGCAGCAGTGGCCATACAAGGCTGTTGCTGAGGCTATGGAAGTCATTCCAAGAACTTTGATCCAGAATGCTGGTAATAGCCCCGTCAAGGTTTTGACGGAATTACGCGCCAAGCATGCTGAGGGTGGAAGCTCTTGGGGTATTGATGGTGATGTTGGGAAGCTTGTGGATATGAAGGAGTATGGTGTTTGGGAACCGGAGGCTGTGAAGTTGCAGAGTATCAAGACTGCTATTGAGGTATTTTCCACATTTATCAAATTTTCGATTTCTTATTACTAATCTATTATTCTAGTCTGCTTGTCTCCTATTGAGAGTCGATGATATCTGCAGTGCGAAGGCTGCAAGACAGGCTGGAGGAGGTGGTGGCGGAGAGGAATAAATGTCTTTGCTCTGATGTTAGTGTACTAAATAAAAAAGCAATGATTGTATGAAGCGCATACCCCTTGTACCATAGTTTAGAAGCTCGGGCAAATGCATATGCGAATTTGATGCAGATATGATCTTATCGTCTCGGGTATTTTCAAGTGTTTGGTATGACTTCTAATTTTGGTTCCCTGTCGACTGTTCATGACGAGAAGACAACCCTCGGCATCTCAACCATTACCATGCCTATTCCTGACGTCCCTCCATCTTCCCCGGAGATTTCCAGTAGTTGTCATGACCTCTAATGAGAGAAAACACCTCGAGCACCTCAATCATCATCATGAATAATAATCCCAACCTCCTCCCTCACCTCCCCCTCCCCCATCTCATGATCCCCCTCATCCTTCCCCCCATCTCCCTCGGGCCTACTAACCCTCGCCTGCACACCACCTCCCCCTATCTTTCCCGCTTGGCCCCCTCCAGCATCCCCCTTCCCACCCTTCTTCCTCTTCAACCGTTCCCTCTTCTCCCTATTCCTCCTCGTCTTCTCCTCATCCCTCCTCTCCCTCTCCCTCTTCTCCTTATCCCACTTCTCCCCCGCCTCCTCCCTCTCAACCTCCTCATCCATCTGCTTCAGTCTCTCATATTCCCTCCTCCTACTAGCCTTGTAAACGTGAAATTCGCCGCTTCCGGCGCCGGCACTGGAGCCTTGGATGTTGGCTACGATTTCGGGGGGCGCGTGGGCGCCACGTGTTAAAGATGTTGAACTGTGAGGCAGTTTGATCTCCTGGTCGGGGTTTTTGAAGAGGGAGGTTATTTGGGAGGCGGTTTGGGAACGTGGGCTGAGGGCGCGTTTCTTGGTGGGACGTTTGGATCGAGGGTCGGCGGAGGTGGGGATTGATTCGGGGATTTTTTCGGACATGGTTGTGGTGTTGTGTTGGAAATGGTGGGTTGGTATGGTTTGTGGTGTGGTGTTGTCTGTATGGTTGCGCCTGGAGAGAGCTTGATGTGTTGGTAGCCTTGCGAAACCGTGTCGAGAGGTGTTTGGTGAATCGAGGAGGGGTGATTCCAGTAGGAGGAGTAGAAGTTCAAGGTCTCCACAGCGAGTACAACGGTATTGGTGTTGGTGAGATGTGAGGTATCGCCAATCTAGACGTCGTCGTTCGGGGATTGCAACACGGCGAGTGTACCTAGGTAGAGCTGGAAGGTTGGGCGATTGCACGTGTAGATGCTGGTTGGACTCTTCCCACGTGGACGTGCTTCTAGAATTCCTCCCTAAGGCTTCTTTGTCCACTCCCAAAAGTTATATCGTCCCACGTCGTCGTCGGTTGCTCCAAATATTTTGTGTAAGCCTCGTGAATCGAAGCTCGAGCCAAACTCAATATTGACGTCCTCCCGGCAAATCACCGGTCCTCGACCAATCCCCACGGCGAACGACACGGCCCCCATGATCAGTTTGTCTTAGCGATATCTGAGCGATAAGCCTTGCGGCGCCTCCTTGAAACGCAACCAGCATCATCGTCGTAGCTGTTGCAGTGGGGTGCAAAATTTGAGAGTGCGAGTGATCAGCAACTGCACACCTATACCGTACACGATAGTGGTCCAGACTTTTCGATTGATCCCCACGAACTACTTTGAGGCGATATATTGAGGTTGAGAAGCACAATTTGGGTTTCCGAGAAGAAAGGGATATTTGAAGGGAATCCTTGGAAATTCTTGGAAGGGAAGAATTGGACACCATGGGGAAGCCTCGTATGATTATTCTGATTCGACATGCTCAGTCTGAAGGAAATAGTAGGAATCCCTTTCTGTTTCCTTGTTTTGTTCCATTGCTTTGGGATATATATATCTTCAATATCTAGCCCATGGCGGTTTTCTGCCTTACCTTTACTCCCATTTCAATGTCTTAGCATATATGCTGACTCTTCTATCTCTTTAGAAAACCGCGACATCCACCAAACCATCCCCGACCACCGCGTAAAACTCACCCAAGAAGGCTGGACCCAAGCCTACGATGCAGGTCGACGTCTACGTTCCCTCCTCCGTGCAGATGATACCCTCCATTTCTTCACTTCTCCCTATCGACGAACCCGCGAGACCACAGAAGGGATCCTCTCTACCCTCACAGCCGACGAACCATCCCCTTCTCCCTTTCCTAGACACTCCATAAAGGTGTATGAGGAGCCAAGATTGAGGGAGCAGGATTTTGGCAATTTCCAACCATGTTCGGCGGAGATGGAGAGGATGTGGCAGGAGAGAGCGGATTATGGACACTTCTTCTATCGTATTCCGAATGGAGAGAGTGCTGCCGATGCGTATGATCGGGTTAGTGGGTTTAATGAGAGTTTGTGGAGGCAGTTTGGGGAGGAGGATTGTGCCAGTGTTTGTGTGCTTGGTATGTATGGTTTCTCTCCATTGGGGATGGAGATTAAGTCTGGGAATTCGAGCCACGGGGTATTGGCTACCTGGAATTGGAGAGGAAGAAGACGATCTTGTTTTGATATTTTGAAGCTTTAAACTAACTGGGACATAGTGACTCACGGACTTATGAGCCGAGTTTTCCTCATGAAATGGTACCATTTCAGCGTAGAATACTTCGAAGACCTCCGAAACGTCAACCATTGCGAATTCCTTATCATGCGCAAAAAAGAGGATTCCGGAAAATACATTCTCGAAAATAACCTTCGTACCTGGTCTGAGCTAAAGCGGGAGCGTATAGCCGCTGCGGCCGCTAAGGAGAAGAACCCATCCGCAGCAGCCACAACGGCGGGCCAAGCTACCGACAAAGAAAAGGAAAAAGAAAAAAGGTTACAGGAATCTACATCAATTGGAACTACTGCGAGTCCAGTGCCTATTCGCAAGAAGTGGGGGGGTTGTCCGAATGGTTGTGATCACGGGAAACATAGCTTTAAAAAGGAGAATTCCATGCACGCTATGCAGTTAAATGGTAAACCTACCGTTGGAACACCTACCATTACCGAGACTTTAGCGGCCCGTCGGCCAACCGCTCGCCGCTGGCAATCGTCAAGTGACGACGACGACGATGCCAGAGGTCGCTTGGGGCCTCCTAACGTCGATGTACGAAAATCATTAGACGAGGTCGTCAGCAGTCCCGACGGCACACCGTCTTTCATCAGCGTCGAAGACCGACTGCGTAACAGCCTCTACAGTCCCGCCCTGCGCCCCGCCAAATCTGATCATCTCTCCCTCGTCAAATCAGCCGGCCGCGACTTTGGTGGTTCGGCTTCAGGAAACACTTCTCAGAATGGTAGTGATACGGAATTTTCGGCCGAGGAAGATGCGCGGAAGAGGCTGGCTAAAGGAAAGACCGTGGGCCTTAGCAATGGGGAGAAGAGGGAGCAGAGTGGCATGAGGAGGAGTGCTATGGCGGATGCGCTGGGTGATCAGGTGGATGTGGGGAGTGATGCTGGGAGTGAGGCGGAGCCGGAAGTTGAGGATGCGCCGTCTCCTGAGTTTGGGGATAAGGATAAGGAGGTGATTAAGGATATTGTCGCGGCGGAGAAGCTGGATAAGAGTGTTAAGGGGAGTGTCTATTGAGATTTTCGGCTCCTAAGCGAATTTTTGTGAATTGGCGGGAGTGAAGCGCTTAGACATCTTTTGGGTGACCTCGCGGTCTTATACCCCTTTCTCCGCATCTGCATCTGCATTGCTTCAGCGCCTGGCAACGAGCCATCAGTTTTCTTGTGGGTTGGTGTGGATGGATGGAGGGGAATTGGGGCGCGGAGAAGGAAAGGGAAAGGAAGGGGGGCTATGGGGCAGGGAAGGGGATGGGAATGGGGCAAGGGAGCTTTCCGGCGAGCGATTTCAGTTTTGGTATAACATGACGGGATGCCGACGGATGACGAGGGACGAGGGACGAGGCGATGTGAATAGGACTTGGCACGCATATCATGATAGATGAATAGACCGTTGATATTTTTGGTTTACTAAATTTTGTGTTTTGAAGTGGAAAAGCTTTCACTCACCGTTCAGACTAATAACGGGGATTCCGACCTCTTTAGTATCTTTGGTATCCGGGCTCAGAGTGGAACTGTGGGAGTGTTAACTGAGGATGATGATCAGAGCACGATTCATAATACGGTCGTGGAATAAACTGCTCACTTGACGATGCGCGAAGGCAACGCAACGTGGATGACCCACCAGAGGCTTACTCGCAAAATCATCGTAGCAGAATTTAAACTCCTGCTATCAGCAGTACAGATGACGCGGCAATTGAAAGACTTCGCTACCCAACTGGGTCGAAGTGCTGGTCTGGTATTGAAAATGTGGGAGGGAGGTTTTCGTTTATTGCTGGTAATATGGGGAGTGCGATTCTGCTATCCCCCTTTCGAAAAGGGGGGTTGTTAGCGAATTGTAAGGTACTACCGAAATTCAACGTATCACCGAACCCTCTCGCCCTGTTTCTCTACTTGAATATCTCTTTATAAGTTCAAAAATTTCAAGTCTCGCGCATTGTTGATTTTCCTAGAAATTCGATCTAAAATGTCGCTAACTTATATATTGACCACTCACTCGTATATTGACGTAATCGAAGATGTTGTGCTATAGCTGCTGGTTTTTCTTGGAGATTTGTGTAGGAGGTCTTTTGTGGTCGAGTTGGGGAGGAAAGGGGTGAGAGATGCGGGGGTGTGGTTGTGGGGGTATGGTTGTGCTTGTTATTGTGGTAAGTGGTGAATGGCGTTGAGGAAATGAGCAGTGGCCGAGAGTACTGTGGTATAAAGGGAAGCTAGGATGAGAGGGAATTGGGATTTTGTATCTCATACCTTCCAACCATCGCTCTTACATCCTGGGTGCGTGTCCTCTGTTCGCTTGCAGTTACTATTAGTCTTCCTCGTTTTCACATATACATATTTCATATCGTTTTTTTAAGGATGGAACCCCCGCTCCGCCACCCCCCTCATCTTTTTTTTTTGAAAAGGTCGAGGGGATTACCACCGAATCGAAAACTACTACCGAAACTCAACGTACCACCGAATATCCCCCCTCTTTTCCCCTAACATCGCGGCATACGGATATGCATCAAAGTCTCTCCGTATAATTCGTCTTTCCTTTATACACTCCTTAATTCCTTCATTCCGACGTTCGGATTTCATGGCAGGAAGTGGTAAGCGAGTTATAAGCCGAGGGATAATCCGCCATGATATTGATCCATAACTTGAAGAGTACGAGGGTGGGGAGATGGGTCGGGGAGGGGTCGGTTTATGTAGGTGGGTTGTGTTGGGATGGGGGGTGGTAGGTGGTTGGAAGTGAAAGGGTGGGGAATTTGAAGATGTCGTGGTGAATGTGAATACTGTAGAGAGTTTGTTGGGAAAGATGAAGGAGAGAGAAGGACGGAACGGGGTATAAGTGTCCTGAGATAACATTGGAACACAGCTCAGCATCAATCCGAGCCGCCATTAAAGATATCATCGTCCTTTCGATATTCCTAGTTTCCTGCAATATACCTACCTACCACAAGCTCCACGGCACGTCAACACCTCAAAAGTAAACACAGCGATTCCCTATTCTGTAGAGCTAAATTATTAGATACGCATCTGCTACAATAGTACCAAACTGCGACTTGCCACCGAATCTCAACGTACCACCGATACTTCCACACCCATTTTCAAATTTCACGTGTTGGATTGTTGGGATTTGAGACGGATAGGTCTTTGAGTATTCCTTGGTGGTATTGGGCCTGTAATCTCTTGGTACGGTTTTTTCTTGGTCGTGTAAGAGGAGGCGTTGCTCTCCTGGCATGGGATGTGGTTCTGTTTGTGTATGCCCTACGGTGGCACTGAATTGGATATGAAATTCAAAGAATTGGACTTCTAATTCATTTTTGAATTGAATATGAAATTCATTTATCACTTAAATCTTTTACCAAAATCGTATGTGTTTTACCCACCTGTGAGCCTTGGATTTCCAATTCATGAATTGGATTTTAAGAAGCTATGATTGGTTGGCTAAAACTACGTCCACTTCCCCCACCGCCCCGTATTTGAGGCTATTCCCACTTCCTACTTCCCACTTCTCCACCACCCCATTTGAGGCTAATCCCAATTTCCAAGCACTTTACTTCCCTGTTTCTGTGCCTCCTCTATCTTAACGCTACTATTGAGTTATAGAGTTGAGATCGTTGTTGTTGCCGGTGGTTGGAAGTCGAGGTTGTCGTTGCTTATAGGGTTACTGGTTATATTATTAGTGAGAGAAAGAGGGAGGGAGGGAGGGAGGAAGAGAGGAATGGAGGAATGGAGGAATGGACGGAGAGAGGGGACTTACTTTGGGGTCATAGCCGTAATGGTGGTAGAATATCGTAGACTACGGTATGAGTATGAGAGAAGAGAAGAGGAAGAAGCTTAAGTACTTGTATTTCAGGAGTGTCCTGGTGCAGGTATCTTGCAGTACGAAAGTGGGTGTAAAGTGACTTTGCTGGTGGACTGGTTGAGGCGAGGGCCCTTAGCTCTGGTTTGATTTTGTAAGGTGTATGGTCGTTCTGGTAGAGGTACTCTGTCATATGAAAGTGGGCGTAGAGTGACTTCTAAGTGGACTTTGAGGAATGGAATAGAATAATGGGAATAGTCTTAAAAGTATCGAATTTCTTTAATCGAAAATAATTGATTTGATCGAAGTGATTCGGTTATAATGTTCGATCGAAATGATTCGATCGAAAATAAAATAATAAATTTAGTGCCGGTGAGGTTAGTGACGATGAGTATACGATAGTAATATAATATTTATATTCTCGTAAAGGTATCTTACAGTACAAAAGTTGGTGGAAAGTGACTTTGGTATGGAATTTTGGTTTGCAATTTTGCACGAACACCAAAAATCAAATTCAGAATTGGATTTCCAATTCTTTTATTACTTTTAATTCGAATCTTATGAATTTAAAATTTCTTTAAGTTAATTTATTATAGAATTTGATTTTAAATTCTAGAATTAGAAATTAAATTAAAGAATTGGATTTCTAACTATTTAATTTGATTTCCAATTCTTTGAATTTCATATCCAATTCAGTACCACCGTAGGGATGGCGCCTCTGTATGGGACTGGGGGGTGGTTTTATAGGTCGTGTGGAGGTAGTGACTCTGAGGGAGTATATGTTTTCTGAAATGTACTGGAAGAACTGGAGAGGATGATGCAGATGAGTTATCTTGACGTATTGCTCACATACTCATCCATTGGTGAATACTAGACTAGAAAACACTCGATTATTATGGTAGAGAAAGGGGTATATAAGCAAGTCAAAGCACATGAATTAGAGTACCATTCCTACCATTCTACACGTCAAAATTGTCAACATTAGATCCATCACGAACGAGATGAGAGTCGCCTACGGTATTCCAACATTAGCGATATGACATCCACGTTTTCGGCAAACCACCCATCCTTTATCGAGTGGCTCGACATTGGCGCTGAACATCGCCCCTTTGTTGTGCAAGTAAATTTAATCGACGCGATGGAACTTATGAGGAAAGGCGTTTTTTCGAGGTAACTGACTAGCGTTAGTTTGATGTATGGTTTAATTTCTTTCGAATCGGGGGTTAATTTGTTACCGTAACTTGAAGCGCTGCCGAAACTGACGTCCTTGGCAAAATATTCACATCAAGTTTTGCGAGTTCTCGAAACCTCACTTCGCCCGATATCAATATGTCTATTTGCGTAATATTGCATACCTATTCCTAGTTTTCTATATCCAGCAACACTCACTCTTCTCCATTCTCTTCCAGAGAGTCCTCAGTGTCATCAGCTTCAACAGGGCAATTGTGCTCATTCTTGAGGATTGGCTAAGTTGTTATAATATATACACTCGATTTCGGTGCAAATCCAAATCCAAATATGGGGACGAAGTGAAGTGGTTTGTTCGTGTTGTACGTGACGGGGAAGAAGATGAGGATATTGGGGTGTTGGTGCATTTTGGGGGAGGGTAGTTATTTCTTAGGCGGGAAGGATATATATAGGAGAAGCAGAAGGGAACAGCGGATAGGCCAACTGACTCAACTTTGCGATGAACGATCGCCCATATCATGGGATTTTGGGGCAAAGCAAGCTGTTGTATCATCCCTATCCGTGGAAGTGAGTGATTTACAATTAGATGTTCTTAATTCCTCCCGCGAACAATGCGAAGTGGCGAAGGGACCGAAGTTTTGCTGAATTTCGGAAGAGAAAAAGGGGGGGAGTCAGTTTGTCACCAATTACCAACACATCAACGAAACTCTGCCTACCACCGAAATCTTATCTTCCCGTCAAAGTATCCACGGGTTCCGAGGGAAAGGCAAATCAATATCTATGAATTTACAATATGTCAGAGTTTGTCTTTTCGGATCGGCATGCTGTTCAATGCAAAGCCTTTCTATGGTATTCCCTTTTTGTTCAATTTTTGGCACTGTTTATTTCGTGGTTGAACTGTAACTTTGCGCTGAGCATGTAAAACCTAGGTTGTGTGATCTTGTAGATCTATTTCCTATTTTCATGATAACAAGTGCCACTTCAAGTCAATCCAAGATACACACTACTACGCAGTGCGTCTGATCGGTTTAAAATTCAGCTTCTTTGGAAAGCTGGCTTTCCTATGCCAGAGATTTGATGCATTCATGAAAGGAACGGACGCTTGACTATTTTGTTACTTCGGAGTTTTGCTGTATTTCAGTTCAGACTCCAGAGTGCTGTGAGTTCTTGTTGTAGCTTCAAGCCCGGCCAAGTGTCTCGCGCATGGTGCGCATCCAGGAAGCGCTATGGTAGCTCAACAGTAAGAACCCGACTTGGTCACTCGCCCCCGAAATCACATTCATCGCGTATTGTTCAAGCATAAAGTTCATGCCATTCATTTATCATACTTCATACAAGATATCCCATCATACCAATACAACAATCTGCTAGCGATAACTCCAATCCAAATCAACGCCATCTCCCCAACCCAATATTAATGCATCCAGGAAACTGAAAGATAGTGCGGTAACCTTCCAAGTTATGACCTAATCACTATCCTCCAGCTCGGCCGCCTCAATCGCCAGCTGCTGTTTCTTAATCTCAAGTTGACGCTTCTTCTTTGCCTTCTTCTCGGCTTCTGTCAGGATCTTCTTCTTTTTCGGTAATGCCTTTTGCTGCTGCATTTGTTGTTGTTGCATTTGGCGTTGTTGTGTGTGTTGACCGCCTGAGCCGACCTGGAGAGATGTGGTGTTAGTAAACAGGTCCAAGTGCAAGGGGGGGAGGATGGGGGGGAAGGCTTACAATTGGTAGCTGATCAGTTACGCCGCCGACGGTCTTTAAGAGTGGTGAAGTGACACCGCCTACGATGGGGAGACCTTTTGTGGTTTGGTCGACTGTGTTGAGGAGACTAGAGGAGAGTCAGCACAAGCTTCGGTCCAGATAAGTTGAACAAACTCACCCTCCGAGAAGACCACCACCGCAGTCCTGGTTGTTTCCACCACCCCCGAGAAGTCCGGCCATGTTGATAGAGCTGTGTGGTGAAGATTGAAATTTGATTTTGGATATTTGCGCTTTGCAGTTTGTTCTTTGCAGTAGATGAGATGATATGATCAAGAGAAATCCAAAAGGGATTATCACCCCTCTATATATCCCCCAGAGCCTCCTCCCGCTCCTGCCATCCCGCTCTCACTATCCCAAACATCCCATGTCATACTCACTCCCGCATCACCTCAACATGCAGAAGTGATGCCGCAGAATGATGTCCATAGCCGTCATAAACCTGTTTCTCCACACAGCGATCACCAACCACATCCTCGGTGATCCTGGGGATGCTGAAGGTTGCATGGGATTGTAGGAAATGCATTGGATGGAGAGGCGGTTGCTGCTTATGCGATGACGTCGCGGTGCGTAGAATGCTATATACCCATGTCCCCACTTAAGCGAAAGGGGTGAGAGTCATGTGATGAGCGCGACTTCGGGATGGGAAAGATGGGATGGCATTCTGCGAATTGCATCAGACGATACCCCCCTGTTATGGGTAAAGTTTATCGGAATTTGGATCGTGGGAGAGATCGCGCTTTTGGTACTGCTAATGGGAAAATTTCCCCATGAAAATGACTTTCGATTCCAAAATTCTCTTCACATCGAAAGTTCGAAACTGACCTGCGATGACCTGCGCTGCGCCTCGCGTATGCCTTTGTGTGACAACCACCACGAACTCCCCAGCATGCACAGCGACGATCACCCACACCCTTCATCACCTTCTCTTTCGTTTCTTCTTTTGTGGGTTTACGACGTCATTTGTTCAACCTCCGAATCATCTGAATATTCTCCGCCATCGATCGTCCGCTTCGGAATTGTATTGGAGGAATATTTTGTTTCGAGGAGATGCGAGGTGAGGTCTAGATTCTTGTGGATAGGGTGGTGAAAGGTGGGTGGTGGGTTTATGGGGTCGTGACGAGGGTGGGTGGTTGTGGAGTTGTGAGGTATGGTGGGATTTGGTTGGATGGGAGTTTTCGATGCTGATTCGTAGCAGCGTCCTGTTTGGTCAAGATAACCATTATCTCAGTTTCACTATGCCACATTGCGAGCTTTCAAATGAGGTTCAAGTCCCAATTCCGGCGGTCGCTCAAGCTACCTAGGTCGGCGTGGTCAGTATGCTTCTTCGAATTAGCAGTTGAATTTTACGTACAGGCGGTAGCAATTGATTGGCAAGTGCTGACTGGACCTCAGGTCGAGAGACCAATCATTTTTTCCATTCGCTTTGCGCCTTACTCCGTCTAGGTAGGTTACCCTGTCAAGATTCTCACCCCACTTCGGCGGTCAGAAACGTGATTTGCCTCCTTCGCTTGCCTCGCTAAGCAACCACTTCGCTTCACTTCAAGTTGCCAAACGTTAAACAGGAGGCAGCCTTGTCATCGCAGTTTATACGCATACTCACTCAATTTTTCCCACACCACTAAATTTTGAAAAGTCAATATATTACCTGTCTACTTCTTGAGTTCCACGGACGTAGAGAACCCACGCTTCCTCTCCTATTCTCCAGATCTATTGTAGTTTTCCAGAAGCCTCGCATTTCCCATCCTTCGGTTTTTCCTTCGAAGCACCATATCTAAATCCCTCAAGTGTTTTTTTCATTTCCTGTTTCCGCTGGTAAAAGGTCGTTCTTGACTTCGATTCATATGCATCCGGCCACTCGTCGGTCCTACATTTCTGCGTCTCTGCTGGTTTGTTGTCGTTTTCCCCATTTCCAGGGAGGTTTTCTTGTTCTGTGGGCATGGTTATGGAGCGGCTTTTGGGGGGTAATGTTGATTGTTTTGTAGGGATGCTGGGAAAGGGGGCAGATGTGGATGAGAGAGAAGATGTGTATGTAGTTGTCTTTGAGCGAATAATGGGTGGCAGTCGTGATTTACAGGGCTCTGGGTGAATGGATAGAGAGGGTATTAAGTTAGTGAGTCAACACAGACTTCTACCAAGCCCTTAATCACCAACGACACTTAAACTTTTCTACCCCACAGCTGCCACAAGCAACTACAAAATAATCAATCACAAATTCACAATGCAGAATTAAACCAATAACAATAAAATGACCGAGAAAGAGCGGGTTTAAAGCGTTCGGCATTAGCTGAATCACAGAAAAAGCACGACCAAATACAAGCTCCGATGTCTCCAAAAGATTATTTGTATGCGTTTCAATTACAACAGCGCGTAAGTCCTACATACCCAGAATTGCACAGCGGGCAGTCGCATTATTAAATGCTCCGTATTGGGATTTGCCCCTCTTTTTCCTTATACAGTATTACAGTGTGCTACGGCAGTCGAGTATCTACATGAGACCGTGGTTGGTACGTTTCGAGAGAGCGTGAAAAGGTGGGAGTCCAACTATTCTTGAAAGATCTCGTTACCGTGTGTAGCTGTAGAATTTTCGACATTCAAGATATCTCCCTCCCTGTCGCAGCATATGCTTCTAGCCAGGCGAATGGGAAAAGAATTTTGAGTTTAAATTGGTAGCTGACAGCAGACGAGTCCAAGGCGATTCAGAGTAATTCCGTTGAGCTATGTTACATCCCACCAAGAATCGAGCCTACCGAAAACATCGACTTCCTGGTTACCTTGCGAGAATGGGATACGAACAAGGACAAGAAGAAATGGAGGGATGACAAGTGTTGTTAGTACTACGCTGTAGATTTGATCAGCCGCTGTGCTGTATTGAGATTCTATCGCTCATTTAAATTGAAAGCCTATTGTTCGGCAGCAAGAGAGAATTCGGTAACAACTTTCATTCACTTTTTTACAATTCTAGCTTTCTACTTCCACCTCCTAAACTTCCTCTTTCCTTTCTTTGGTCCAAACCCCTGCAGATCTCAAATGAAAGTTGGCATCGCTAGTCTTTCCTTTCGGTGAACCTTGGAAGTTGGTGAAATTTCTGCTTCGAAACTCACTCTGTTATTTCAAAGTGAAATTCCCACACGTGCATTAAGTGGTTCGGAGGGAATTGTGGTTTGATTGTAAGCAGGGGCGGGGGTACATTTATCTTCACGGCGCTCGCCCAAACCCAATCGTCCACTCTCCGCACGAAGTAGTCAGTGTTGGTATTAGTTGACCACGCTCCTCTTTCCCCAACAATTTCCCTTTAAATTCCACGTCACTTTGATAGAATCTCGATATAAGGACAACCTTCGAACCTTGAGGCATATTCTTGGCACCCTGTTATCAACACAATCCTTTCTACGAATATGTTTATCCAAGGATGGTTGTTTTTGGGGGAAGTTGTGGGTGCTGGCGAGGTTATTCTTGGGCGCTTACCCTATTACTATTTCATCGCAGATTTCCAGTTGGGATCTATAACCTGGGAAATTCAAATTCGTTGGTTCATTTATTAGCCTTGGGAAACTAGAGATTGTAGTATCGTGAAAGGAGTCAAAGTAAAGGGTACATCTAATGTGGCGCATGCAAGTCTCGCTTGCTTACCCTGTCGCGAACCCCTTAATGCCGGCCCGCCAAAATAACACCTCCAAATGCAGTAACACTCAACCGTAACACTGTAGGTATACATGCAGGCTCAAAGTTTGAGAAAGGCTTTTACTCGTTAGAACTATAATAACGAAAAGCGGGGGGATATTCCGGTACAGTAGTGAAAACGTTGCAATTCGCTACGATGATACGAACGGATAAAATCAATATATAAAGGAGACCAAGCTTCGATGAACCTAATATACGCATTATGACGAATAACTGGGCGAACTCGGTACCATTGCCGACAAAGGATAAAATAAAGAGCTGATGCAATACCGCATAAAAGATTACTCCTAATGACAAAAGTGGATGGATAAATGGTTTCAGAAAGAGGACGTAAAAAAGGCTTACGGATATAGCAGTCTGAGTATGGATGTGTTTTGGGACCAGTTTTTGCTAAACTACCGCCTGCGCACACTTGAAAATTACTTATATATCAATAGCCAATTAAATAAATATGTGCATCTAGGAACTGAACGTTTCCGACCGGTGGTTGTGGAGGAATCAATTAATTGAAGTTACGATCATCGTCATCCCGATACCGGCGCAGTGTAGCGAAGAGCGTGAGAATATCCGGATTTTTAGTTTAGCAAAAAATGGTCCCAAAACACATCCATAGTCTGAGAGTGAGAAGAGGAGAAGTGACGGTAAAATAGGTTTCGGTGACAACATCGCATCCCCTCGGACTCCTCCACTCTCCCACGTGCACAGCCTAGAGATCTCTGTATTTCCATCATACCAAGACGCCAAACTTGTAGACATGGCTTGTATTTCTCCCTGTCTATTATCCTATAAGTTGGATTCTCATGACGGGACGGCACACCGCCAACCGTAAGAGGGACCTGATCTTTGGGAGGTTTATGGGATGCCCTATGATTTGATAGGAAGGGGGTTTATATACTTCGACTGATGTAGAAAGGAATGCCAGGGGCTGAAGATCGAAACGTGAGGGGAGATCCCATTCCCCATAATTATGCGAAGTCAAAAAGTAACAAATACTCAAAAGGAATTTCATCAAATTACCACCCACTACATTATTTCCATACCATTTCCTTCCTTCACCATTCTTCACACCCATATCGTCCCTATAGAGCAAACTCCACCCCACAACCTCCCAGCCCCATATCATCGCAACATGAGTCAGACATAATTGACCAAGCCGACATAAGACCCTACTGACTACCATTAATTGCAATTCAAAGTTACTACAGTATCGACATCAGAGACTCCGTGGGGATACGGAGAGGCTTTGAAACCTACAAGTCGTTTTTACTCGGAATTTCGTTGAGGGAGTGAAGAAATACAGATGAGGGGTGGTGAGTTCGAATCCGGTAGCAAAAGCGTAGCTCTTTATGGAGGAACAAATTAAACAGGTAGGGGAAGTTCGATATTGAATGGAAAGAAAAAATGACGTTGAAAGTAGCGATGGATCCATCATGAAAATGTAGTGACTTTGTGCTTCGTAATTGCGGAGAGAACCCACAGAATTGTAATAAAGTGGCTTGGAATTCTGATACTGTCTAAGAAACTCGTCAGAGCGATATTTATACCACATGTGATTTAAGCCACAACAAAGTCAGAAATCTAAAGGAGAAAATTAGTAAGCGAATAATTTAGTAGGCCAATATCTCAATACCTACACCCAAATCCGCACACCTCTCAAAATACCCCACACCTTTCTCCGACTTTACTTTTGGTTTACACCCCTTTTCAGCCCCTCCTTTTATCTTTTAACCTCCGCTTTCATCCGCGCATTATATAAACAGCACCCGAACCTTCCTACAACCCTAACTTACACTTATGGATGGACGCTGGCCTGTGAGGAATGCCAAGAAACGGGTGTTAATGTCCGGGATTAAATATGAAAATATAATTGTATGACTAGAGTTGGTATTCAGGAGATGTCGTGGAGTTGAAAAGGGTGATAGATGAAGTGAGGAGTTCCGGATGTGAAGTGAAGGGAAGGTAGGTAACAGTAAATTTCATTTCGGCAGCAACGATTCACCCTCACCCCTGGCGGAAAGTCCACCTTCCTTCTAACCACTTACAGTAACCATTTAATCCTTTTCTTCAAAATTTGTAAACTCTCGTCTCCCCATAATTAAAACTGAGCTAATTCGAATTTTAAGATTGTAACCAGGGGCGAAGACTATGGCCGGAATTAGTAGCGATTGGCTTTTACAAGTTGGTGGAAATGTCGCTGTATTGATTTTTTATACTTTATCGGGATGAGAGAGGCCAGGAAAATGGTGTGTGTGTGTGTGTGAGTGAGTGTGAGAGAGAGAGATCATAGTTCCTTGAAACTTTGACGGAGGAGCCTTAGTATGGGAAGTGGCGGGTATCTTGTTCAGCAAATCTTGATCATCGACAATTCCAGCTCCATGTCTAGGATACCACAACCTCCCATCGAACCAAAAACGCGTTTCGAATACCAAAAGAAACCACCTGGCAATCTTCCCCACTCGTTCCTCCTTCGCCAGGGCCCCTCCCTACGGTAGTAAGCGTGTCGGTAATTATGGACAAATTTAAGTATTTATGCCACATATAACCTTCAACCATACATCGATTCTAATGGACAAATATCAATTCTAATAGAAAATTTAACTAGCAATGGTACACTTTACCGCAAGCTTCTTATAGACAAATTTCAATTATTATGGATTATTCTCTTCTTATAGCCGTAGGGCTTCTCTTATATAAGGTTACAAGGTTTACAAATCACGCCTACGATATAGAGTTTATGTTCGTTTATTTAATCACGTTAGAGAAAGAGAGAGCATAAACCTACGAGTATACGTCACAGTGCGTGTGTGTGTGAGAGAGAGAGAGAGAGAGAGAGAGAAAGAGCATAAACCTACTAGGGTGTGTGTGTGAGAGAGAGAGAGAGAGAGAGAGAGAGAAAGAGCATAAACCTACTAGGGTGTGTGTGTGAGAGAGAGAGAGTATAAACCTACTTGCATAAACCTACCTGTGTGTATGTGAGTGAGAGAGAAAGAGACGTCCTTACTTGTAGTCTGTAGTGTTATAGAATGGAAGAAGAAAAGGAAGAAGAGAAGAAAAGAGGAAGAAGAAGTGATGTGGCAAGTTAGTTTCATAATCCACGTTCCTGTCGGAAGTACCTCACAGTACTAAATTTGGTGGGGTTGGACCTTCCAAGAGAATATGATTCATGCGCCTAGCTTGCTAACGTCCAAGCACTCTCTAGCACGTGCGCCTAGACCTCGAGAAAGTGTAACTATTCCCAGAATTCCCTATCTTCTATCTTCTATGCGACTATAACTAGAGGTCCAAATTGAATAAGAATTGCAGTTCTGGAATGCGTATTAATCAAAGAATTCGCATATTGATTTTTAATTTTTGGGGTTTATTTTTATTCTTAAATAACTTAGTGAAATTTACTTCTCATTCGAGCATTCGAGTATTCGAGCCATTCGAGCATTCGAGCATTCGAGCATTCGAAGATTCCAAGAAAAACCGACATTTTTCAATAATAACGATTTTTTTAGTGTAACTAAAAAGTCCTAGAGATGCCCTGAACCGATTTTGTCGGTAAGTTAGAGAAGAATGTCGGTATTTACGATAGTATCGTCGATAGAAATCGACGCCATACTCCCGTAGGGCCTATGTAAATCCCCTCCCTCTTCCCATTCCTCAGACTCCATCGCCACATTACTACGAACAATACCATCCCCCCTGGAGAAACGTCAACGAGTGTAAATAAGTCCAAGTTTGTAGTGAAGTCTGTAAGTAAGGGTAGCCATTAGAATACGGAAGTTTTTAGGCATTAGGTGTTCGATGAAAGGTGATTCTATTACTATAGGGTCGTGGGGGGAAGTGGACGAGATGGCAGCGTCTCTCAATTCGGTAACAACTACTGTACCCCTCTTTATCCGTCTCCAGAAAACAAACCCCAACCTAAACATTAATCCCAACACCCTAAAATCCGTTATCAATCCTAATCTTCGGTACTATTACTCCCCCCTCATCATCGCAACACCGTCCTTCAAAACTTAACTGGCAGAAAATGTGCGCAGCGTACTAACCTAGGTAGTGAGAGTTGGAGTTTATTCATTACTAGAGTTACTGGTTTTATATGCTGAAAGGTATGGAGAATATAAATAAATCTAGGAGAAGTCTCATGTAAAGTTAGGCAAAAGGTAAAAGTACCCGGGGTAATACCCTGGTATATACCTGAAATATACCTACCTTTTTGATCTCAAAAAGATAAGGTAACCTACCTTTTTTTTAGGCGGGAGTATTCGGATATACCGGGATACTTTCATATAATTCACCAAAACACTTAATTAGTTCTATTTCTTATGAAAATATTTTATGTAAAATATCTTATGAAAATATTTCATAAATATTTTATGAAAATATTCTATGCATAAAAATTTAGATAGGATTAATGAAATCTGAAAATTTGATTGGTCGTTAAGCGAATACCTGAAAAGTACCCAGGTATTACCTTGGTAACCCCCTTTTTCCAGGTAACCTACCTTTTAATTTCAGAAAAGGTATGGTAACCTACCTTTTTAATCAAAAGGTATTACCGGGGTAACCTTTTGCCCAACTTTGGTCTCATATCATTCCAATCTCTCTGACTGAAAACTCGCCATGGCTATACTCCTGAGCTAGCCCGAAAAGAAACTCTCAAATACGAACAACATTCTCACCTCTCATCTCCTCACTCCACCCCACCTTACCACCTCACTACAGTATATAAACACCCCACCACCACCCCCTGAAAACTCCACAATTTGAGATTTGGGGATGGTGCCCCCAATCAGAGAGACGTGAGAAAGACGCGATATTATTGGGTTTTAATTCAAATAATATACCGGTCGCAGGATCTAGATTTGTACGCGGAGGTTTGAAATGTAATGGGTAAGCTGTTGTATCTGGGGTTCTTTGGTTTGTTGAGAAAGAGGAGGTGATGACGTTGAGTTTGATTTCGGTAGCAAATCCTTAGCTCTGTTCGTTGTAGAAGAGCACGTCGTATGCGTCTAGAACCCCGCCATTTCGATTCTCGTAAGAAGCACTGGATGTCTTTGGGAAGTATTGCTCTATCAACGCAGCGGGCAAGAAGACATCTTCAATATCGCTTCGCGCAACTGACAATTGGCTGATGAAAATAACTTTGGCGATGTTGGAGATGAGGTCTTTAATGCCAATCCCATGACTTGATGCTTGGGAGGGATGCTTTGATAACCCCAGAACATCGATTTCTATCAAATCTACTTTCATATAATAGTCTAGAAAGGCTGGTATGCCACGTGCGCACTCGCGTACACTTCCTAATCGGTCCAAAATTTCCTCTTATGGATTATCTCCGGGTTACTCCGGGCGTGCTTTCCAAAATAGAATCTTCTCCCCCCCCTATCTGTAAACCTTCCTCCCCCCAGGAGGTCATTTTGAGCTTATAATAGGCGTGAAACAAGTAATTTCCTGTGATAGGATTTTTGATCCTACGATTTTAAATTTTGGGTTGATTTTTTAACTCAATTTTGAGGCCTCTCTTCTGCTTCACAAAAGAGTATATCTTAACTTTTCTGAGGAAACTTGGAAAGCTCCTAAAAGTAAGGGGTACAGGTGCAAATGCATTTGCAAGCAACGTCATTTCACGTGATGCCCCCCTTACAGAAGAGCTCCCTTGATTGTAGTACAGCCGTGTAATCGACGCCCTACCAATTTTGATTCCTATCCCTAGTTCTCTTACATCCAAAGATCTTGGACTAAACGTTTAGCTTACAATGAAATGAATGCGTACCTCGGTACCACAGCTTCTTGGTGAATCTTAACCTGTATATATATCTATCGAAGTAGTCGTGCTGGCTATTTAGCTTGGATCTTTCCTGCTCGTGTACGAAGTTTCGGGTGGAGAAAAAAAATATTAAGATATATCACTTGAGAATTGTGTGGAAAAACCCTACACCCCCACCTCAAAATCCTAACCTACGACCCTAGCCTCCTTCAACCTAAACAACTTTCAATTTTTCTTAGATATACATACAGGCGTTCGCTCCCCTCGCTGCATATAAATACCCACCACCTCCAATAATACCTAAACCACCCAGAACACAATCTACCCAGACACCAATTCACCTCTTCACCGTTTTTCCTCGCCTTACAATACGAACATGAGATAGAAACCAAAGAATACGAGAGACAAGTCATTTGCGTAATTTTGTAAACGTGCTTCAGTTTGCCAGGCTCAGTGGTTTTTGTGAGTAGACGCAGAGTAATGTGCGGGGGAGTGAAGGTGGTGACAGTGAGGTAAGATTCGGCGACAACAATGATCTCCCTCCTATTAGCTCACGCGAAATTAAAAGCGCCTTTTGATATGCTGCAGGAAATACGTGGAAGTGGTTTTATTGGCGAATATGGAGACGGAAATTAAGGATGTTGAAGTGCTCCACACAACCACCCACCAGACCACCCCGATCTCCCATCTGCTCTCCCAAGCCGCCTCCGCCGCCCGGGCCCCGAGGCGGACCACAATATGGAAACCACGAAAAGATAAAGCGAACGTCTGCCATTAAAACTCATTTTTGGATTGAATCTCTAAATCGAACATTTCAACCTATATCTCCCGGCCACCCCTTGAACCCCTTCACAAAAGTCCACCTCCACCTCCAAAATTTCTTAGAACCTCTGCCTCAACCCCTTCAACCCCTCCCCTCCCCCTATCCTCGTCTATATAAACACCCCTACCCCCTAACAACAATCCCAACAATTACCAACGCCATTCAGCTCGGAAGTGATATAATTCTCCCCCTAGCCCTATAACATGCCCTACATCAATATATCAGAAAGCCTTCTTCTCCCTCCTCTTTTCGTGCGGTTGAATTCGAGTCAGATAGGTGTAAATACGGTACAGTATGCTAACTTGACTTTGTGAATTGGTTTGGAGTGGATATGAAGGAGATGGCGGTAGGTTGGAATTCGGTGATAATTTATAATGTCTAGGAAGTGAATATGCGGGGGAAATGGTAGAAGGTGGAAGTTGGAAGTTGTTGAGAAGCGGAAGGAAATTGGGGGATTGCAGGTAAGGAATAATCTTACAGAGCGCGATCGAGATAGAACTACAACTAAACTCCGTGAGACAGCTTCGTAGTGATTACTTTGCATGAAACCTTCTCAAGTTAAAAAGGTTGATTTTTATACCCCCCAACCCCAACCCCTCCCTCCCAAATACTCTCACATCCCAACCATCTCACCACCGCCTCCTCAACCCCACTCCCTCCCTCCTTACACCCCATAAAACGCCCCATCTCCTCCCCTCAACACCTTAACCACCCCGCAAACTCCCTTCGCATATTGCCAGCCCGAACCCCTCAACACGCACGTCAAAGTGTTAGAAATGAATCTTTTCATGTAAGGATCTCTATTCTGTTTAGTCAATATTATGGTAGGGGTTGGAGTTAGAGAAAGAGAGAGGGGGAGAGGTGGATGGCAGTGAAGTGGTTTTCGGTGATGATATTAGGCGGGGAATATATTATGTGGGATGGGAGGAGGGAGGGAGGTTGATGTGTTGAGGTGGCAAGGGGTTTGTTGGGTTGTGATTTGGTAATGGAATGTTTTTCTAGGCGGTAAATAATATGGGTATAGAAAATAAGATGAGAACCTGCGGCCCATGTGTTGGTTTCCCATGTGTGTTTATAATTTGAATCTCAACCCCGTTCATTCAACTTTTATCCCCTAACGGTTTAACCTACATCCTTCTCCTCCTTCCCCTTTACCCCTCCCCTCATCCCCTTTTCTTCCCCAACCATCCTCCCTCCTTTCATATTCCCCTCTCCCTCCCCCCTTCCCCCTTCCCTCTTCTCTCTACCACCCACCCTATAAAAACCCCCTCATAACCCCAAACCCCCAGCCATGACATCACAAACGGTAGCGGTGGCTAGTTACTACCCCGGCGTAGAAAACGAGAAGACTTAACAGCGAAGCTACCTGACAAAACAACGTTTCTCATCAAATTCTCGGACCTGGGAAGGGGTGCAAGTGAAAAATATGAGAAGAGGGTGTTTTTTTGTAGCGTTGAGGGGAGGAGGTGGAAGGTAACGGCGGTGTGGTTGGTTTCGGTGGTAATCCCTCGCGCGTTATTTTTTGGATGGTAGGAAGAAAGTAGAGGAGGAAATATATTACAAGATGGAAGTGTTTTTATCGGTCGATGGTCAGATGGTGAGATACAAGCTGAAGATTCCAACTCACCCGATACCACGGACGCAAAGAATGTGGTATTCATATTTCCAAAAAATTCGATTTGTGGTTTCAGTTCACCCGCCCACTATTGCTTTATACCCTCCAACCCCCCTCCAACCCTCTCCTCCCCCTCCCCCTAAAAGCTAAGAAAACATACTGAGCCAACCTACAAGCCAAAAGTCACCCCAACTAGGGTTGGCTAACGAATTAAATGAATTAGGGACTCAGTTCATCGTTCGCGTTCAATTCATTTAGATATATAGAATTCATGAAATCTAGAATATAGCAAATTCATGAATTCCGGGAACATCGGATATAAGATAATATATATTAGAAATATTAAAAATATTAGAAATAGAATAATTTCAGAAATATTTTTCGAAATGTTTTTAAAATATTTTCAAAAATATTTCAAAAATATTTCGAAAATATCGAATATATATATATAAAATAATATATTACTAATACTTAAAAATTCATGAAACTTCATGAATAGTATCTTGAATTCGTTAAATTTTCAGTTATATTCGTGAATTTAAATGAACGAATTCAATTAATTCATGAACGCAAAATTCATGAATTTTCATTTAATTCAAGTTCGTTAGCCAACCCTAACCCCAACCCAACCCCAACCCCTCTCTCTTTTTTCCTCCTCCCCACCCCCAACCACCTACCTTACTCTCCATACTACGAAACACCCCCCTTCACATATACTCCATCCGAAGCGAGAAGAGTAGAGATAAAGGGAAACTTTGAATTGAGAAAAGTTGGAAGGTAGTAATATTCTGGTATATTGCGTGAAGAGGGGAGGGGAAGAGGGGAAGGGTGGCAGTGAGATTAAATTCGGTAGTGACTCAATCTTAGTTTAGGACGGAAAGAGGGAGAGACGAAAGAAGGAGCTTAGTGGGCTTCAGAAGACAAATGGTTGTGTTGGTGGATGATTTGATGGGAGGACAAGTATTGAATGCACCACCTGACTCGTCCCAGACAGCACGGCAAGAAATTAAGTGTAAGTTGGCGCTTGAACACTTTCCTTTAACTCCCAAGATCAACGGTACAATATTTATACCCCAGCAACCCCTCAACTTACTCTTACCCGATCCGTAAAAGGTATACTCGAAAACATCGAAAACAATTAGCAGATACAACGAACTAATAAACCTCCCCCAAATCCCCAACCTTCTCGCCCCCCAAAAGCTCGAGTACAAATACCAATTTGACGGAAAATAACTCCATGAATGTGGAGAGGAAGAGATTGGTTTACCGTAGCCGCGCGGTTTGCGCTAGCGCTTATATATTTCCTTGCCGCACTTGCAGGTAAGCTTATGAGTTATTGATTGAAATGCCGCACCTCGTTTACCGTAAACGTGTAAGGTAGGGCGCACGCAAATCCAACATTGTTGTTTTCTCAAGTACGCAAGCGATTCAAGAATAACTGTAGTTGGGAGAGTTGATTCTTGTTGCAAGTCGCAATTTATCTTTCTTCAAACGAACGACTTTGCTCAAGTCTTTGGTCATGGAAAAGGATTTTCTTGCAGTTCGAAACTCACCGGCGGTACTAGATGACTGGATATCAAGTCTTGAGGGAATTCGTTGCAAATCGCACTTCCTCGTTCAAAGAACGAGAGTGTAACCGCAACATAGGATTCGACCCCAAGATGACTGCATATCGCCTCTCATTCCTTCCATTCACCGTTTCTCAAACGACTCTGCTTACTCGAGGAACGAATGCAGCTCGCATGTTCAGCGAGAATTTTGTTGCAACTCGCGATTCGTCGTTCAAAGAACGACTTGACAAACATTGAAGCTTGATACATGCGAAAGTATTTCGTTGCACCTCGCAATTTATCGTTCATAGAACGAAGGAACGAAGGAACGGAAGGAGCGTTAACCTTAATAAGTGTCGATCCAAAGTGACTGCATATCGCACCTCCCATTCATTGTGTTGCACTTCGCGATTTCTCGCTCAAAGAACGAGGGGACGGTGTAACGGTCTGGCATCCATAGATCCTCCGGTAAGATTGTCCATAGCATAAGTAGTATGCTAAGTGCGTGCAAAAGTGAGACCGTCATGCGTTGGGATATTTTGTTGCTACTATAGGCGATAGCGAGATAATGCTATGATAGCTTAACTAACGCTCTTAATTCACGTGTTGAAAATCGAGAAGAGTGCGTAAAAAAATGGGAATTGAAGGACAAGGCATTAATAAGGAAGTAACAGCGTGCCTCAACGTAAGATACCACCAACAGAACGAGACGAACATGTGACTGGAGATAACCACAAAAACTCAAGACCGTTGCTTTGTAAAATTCCCGCTAGAAAGAACAACGAATGAAAATCAATGACGAAGAAGGCGAAAAGGGTAAGGGATTCGCATAAGAAGAGAAGGTTTTGTTGTACTTCGATATTTCTCGCTCTCGTGCTGCTGAACACGATGGGAAAGCGATACTTTGCCGTTCTCACTTGATCTGCACTCACACGAATGCCGATATAGGTAAAGCCTTGTGGGATTCATGCAAGGTGAGTAAGTACGATATTGTACGTACTCATGTCTCAAAAACAGCAACGAGTCTTGAACCTCTCCTCTCTCTTCAGCTGGCGAGCACACTTGTGCACGTATAGAAACCGAAACTATTCGCTGATTTGCAGCTTCAATGCTCTTGATCTGATATCTCCAGGCTGTACCAGCCAACCAGCAATGTTGTTCTCTCGAAAAGTACCGGTAGCCTTGCGGCGTTGTGGTTCCTCGCAAGCCCATCCGCAACGGGACATCCTCCTCGCTAAGCACTCCACGCTCCCCCCTCCTCGCGCCTCGCTTCTCTGCAGATCCCCAGAACACGAGCGCGAGCGAGAAAACTCGAAGTGCAACAAACATCTCATCTTCCTTCTTTGGGTAATTTTGATGAGAGTTGTGAGGATTGATAGGACGGTATCATTCATGGCATATCGTTCCGACTCGTTCATGTGGGCGGCAGGCTCGGGTGTGTGCTGTTCCTCCTTTCCTCTTTGTTCGTTTGGCCTCGTTCTTCCTTCGTTCCTCAGTACCGAGTACGCAAGGCTTATGCGAGGCGAGTCGGCATGAACGAGAGTGGCGTGGGTGGGAAAGTGCCGGTGATGTGGTGGAGAGAGGTGGGGAATGCGGGTGATTGGTCAGAGCGTCTGAGCGAGATCCGAAAACCGGGCAGAGTTGCGAATGCCATCCCAGCAAGTCCCACCAGATCCGTCTTGGAACTCAATCTAGCCGGAGGTCGAGGCACGTGACGACTCCTTCTCGCTGCGAGAGCGATGCGGTCGTCGACATGGACCAATCGCCGCTTCACCCGCCACTTTCTCCCACTCGATGGCGCACATGGGATGAAAGTGCACATGTCGGCGTGCATCCCATCCTTTCTCTCCACGCTAGAGAACGGGAAAATGCCAGTGTCTCTATGCACGTCTCTATGCGAAGTCGGCTAATCCGCAACGTCTGCTTCACGGCGGCCAACAAACACAACGAATGCAACTCTCGCCTAAGCACTCTCGCACCACACAACCCCTACGAATCTAACGCCACAGCACGGCCACACTCGCGCGCAGGACTTATAAAAATCGTAAGTCGTGCGCAGCCAAAAAGTAGAATATTTATCCTTAACCACCATCTTTTTAAATCTGGGAAAAAAGAGGGCTACCCTAGCGACTCATATTTATCGGAGGGCTTAGCCCTATTCTATTTTTATTAGGGTATGTTGTGCAAGAGTCGCATAACGTCGCGCATCGTCGCGCACGACACGAATCGTTAAGCGAGGATCTGAGCTGTGTGGTTGGCCGAGCTTAAACTGCGCGAAGTGTAGCGAGGTTGACGACCGGAATCCAGACGTTGCGGAACAGCCTCCCCCCTCTATGCACACTATCGAATCATTTGCATATCTTTATGCATCTTCCCGACTTTCTGTTGGTACGATAATAGTATCATACCAGTACCAAGACGGCACGTTTGGTGCTTCTGGTCACGGGTGGATGCTTAGTTATGTTGTTAGCTCGTATTGAATACGCTTCTCCCGCCAAATCTTCCAAATGCGTTCGTTTGTCGTTCATCGCACTCGTCGCCATTTCTTCCCAATCCAGAAATGGCGCGCGAGAAAATGTGCGATTTGCAACAATGCCATGCATTCTGGAAGAGGAAGTTTGGACGACGGTGAACCGGAAATGCGATGAAATGTGGGATTTGTCTTGCGGATGATGTTCGACCGTGGTGTTGAAGTTTGCGATGGGAGGACTTTGAAAATCGAGAAAGATATCGATATCTGCGGCCATGATGGGGGAGGAGATGATCGACAGATCGATGGCCCCACTTCGGCACACTTCGCGATCTTGACGACCTTCGTTCTTTCCCTTCCAGAAAAAAAATCTTGCGCACATCACCATCATGACTTTCGCTGAGGGTGTGCCGCGCTGGTGACCCAAATCGTCGACCTCCAAGTTGGAGAGTCAAGTGAGGTTCAAATGCTCGAGCTCGAGTTCTCGTCCAATGAAGGATCTCCACTCGCATGATCAATGCTTGCCAGGATCATGAGTCGACCATAAGGAGGGCGAGCATATCGCCTGAATTATCGAGCCAAGGGAGGAGATGGCATACGCCAGCTATTGATAACATCGCACAGTATAACTGTCGCATCTCGAGCGGCGTACCCAGTCTGAATCTGATGCTGCTTTTCAAACTTCCTCGAGCTAAGTAATTTTTCCTGGTGATTTTCAGAGGAACTCGAAGTCGCTTTTGAATAGATTGAGAACTGAGAAAGATAGAAAAGGGACATCTACGAGGTGGCCTTCACGGCTCGCAGAAATGCATAGCTTGCGGCCTTTATCAATCACGATCCTATTCCAACTAATTTGACTTGAAAGTTGAACCAGATGAACCGTCGTTCAGGTGTCCTGTAGTGCTAATTGTACAGAAACCATTCAACGACACCAACCTTACCGTAGCCCCTGATCCTCTCACCGACATCCCCTCAACGAAAACATTCACTCCCAAATCATCAACCCGCCCGGGCCAAGGACTATAAAAGCCCTTCGAAGCGCCACCGAGGAAAGCTGCAACCGAATTCGTCTAAAGTTCACATAAATTGTCTTGCCACTGTTGTGGATCGGAGCGGCAAGAGGAACCTAACGTTCAGGTTGCCCTGTGATGCTTGACAAATGATTCTAAGTGATGGGAGACGCAAGTTCTTTGGCATGAAATGCGAAAAGACTTGGCTTCTTGTCTGGAAGCCCAGAGAGATTCCCCCTTCGATGCCAAAAGACAGCCTTCCACTACAACAAGCACGAAATATCACACTTGAATTATTCGCCAGCCGAGGTCATGACGGGTTTGGAGTTGAATGGAGAGCTAGAGGCCTTGTTCCCAGATCACCAGAGGAGGTCCTTGATATCCGCCCTATCCTCGTACTAAAGATGAGAGTGAGATTTGAGCTGTCACCGAAACTTGGAGCGCTGTTGAAGTATAGTTTTGCTGAGTTAAGGGTTGGATGTAAGCCTACCTTTGCTTTGAAAATTAATTAGTTGTGAAGATTCGTTAGTTGCGTTAACTGAGAAACTTCTTCGTAGATAGCTGTTTCCAGTTGAACCTTTTTTGTATTTTCTGTCGGTTTGCGCTGTGGGTGTTGATTTTTGGTCATCGGTTTGGTTTATATAGTAGTAAAATCATTGGAATAACACTGACGAAACGGACGCTCATACGTAATTTTGAATAGAGAATTACGCAAATCCAACTATCTCTCCAATATAATACCCTCCCTTCCCTTCCCACCCTCTCCAATCCAAAACCTCAACCAAAAACCCCAACTATCAACTCGAACATCTAGTGAATTTCCCAACAACACTTCTCAGCACCATAAATACGCACCGAAGGATCCTCTTGGTATAAACGCCAGACAGACAGCCCTAAGTTGCACCCGATGGCATGTGGAGAGTCGTGGCAACCTTTTTTATCGTGGTGGTAGACCGGCGATGTTTCTGTATGTATTCGGACAATGTTGGGTTGTAGGAAAGAAAGAGTTCAAGTCATTGGGGGACGGGTTTTTCTTGCGAGGGGAGGTGTGTTGTTGAAATGTAGAGCACTACCAAAACTCAAACTGTCACCGAAACCAGCCCTCCCACACCCTTTCACAACCACTCTCCTCTAATAATACCTTCCGCCTCCACCAGCCTAAAAAACCTCTCTTCACTATTCTCATTCACGGCATTCTTGATGTTCAAAATCGACCGATGCCACACCAGACGACTCTGATCGCGGTCTCCCACCATGTTAATGTGATTACAGTAACTTCCCTTTTCAGGGGAGTTTTCACTATTTATATAATGCGATGTGGAGTATTCCATTTTGTTGTGCTTTGATTGGTTGATCGATAATTTCGCGGGTTGATTGCTTGATTGCTAAGAATTAAATGAGAGGACGGATGGGTTATTGCTTTGTGAAGACAAATGGATTTAACTGGGGGGGGGGGTTTCGTGATGAGAGTTTCTTGAGTCATTAATACTTTCATAGTTAGCTTACAATTAGCAAAAGTTTGAGCCCGAAAGAGCTAAGGGAAATGAAGATAAAAATAGAAATGTCTTCAAACCGTGGCTATTTCCCACCTCGCCTCTTTTAAAATCGCCTCCCATTCACCAACAAAACACCAGCATTTCCTTCCAAGCAAGCGCCCAGGCGTTATAAATAATTGTCCAAGTGCCTCAATAGCATACCACAACCCAAAGCACTAAGTTATCACTGAGCTCCCACGCTGCTGCTGGACAGTTGAACTGGCGCGAACAGCTGGCTTGAGCTAGAAGGTTTCAAACTTCTTTCAAGCTAACTGATGGAATCTTAAATTTTGGAAAGTTATGCGAGATAGCTAAAGTACATTTCATTATTCCGAAATTGCTACCGCAACTCAAAGCTTCACCGAAAATATTCCTCCCATTATCCTTTCGCTACCATTTCCTCGGATATGGATTCACTAGTTATGGATACTTTACATCTTCCCGTTAAGGGTGTCCTTCGCGTGAGATGGTTCTGTCGACGAGTTGAAACGCTTGATAAACTGAGCAAAGGCACCAGGTCAAACTACCTAGCTAGGAATGTGGAGTCTATGGGTTGTGCGAATGGTATGCACCTCCCAGCCTGGCTAGATGGCGATTAAATACTCGTTTTGTGCAGGCAGTGGGCTAGTGAATGTGTTAACTTCATAGATAATCTCCACCCGCCATCATCAACCAACACGGTAATTCCTCGACGAAAATCGGAAAATATCCACTCGCGCCTCTACATACTTTCGTTCTCCCGGGGGATTATAAAAGTCCCCAAAGCATAAGGAAAAACCACAAACATGGGTAGTCATATACTGCCAGCTTTTAAAGAACCGCACGAAGAAGTTTCGCTTTATACTGCAGCGATAGGTAACGTTTAACTACCATTTCTGTATTTTCCAAGCTTGCGAGTGTTGGTGAAAATACAGTAATCTCAATCTCATTTCAAAAATCGGAAGTCAAAGGTATTCTTTTGCTGCCGCAATTTATGTTGCTACTGAAACCAATCCCAGCGGCTAAGTTCTCTTATATATTTACCCCGTAATAAATCTCAGATGGGGAATGAGTAATTGATTCCTCGCTAACATCGCTTCCTTGCCAGTGAGAGCTCTTGAGAAGCTTTTTTGGGCATGGATAAGGTCCTCCAATGGGACAGGCATGTTTGATTTCGAAGATTTGGTGGTGAGTATTAGTTTATTGCTATGAATATATTTGGCTTGGTATTAGTTTTGGAGCACTGTCTGTTCGAGTATTCAGATGAACTCTGAGTTTACGTTGGCATTTTTGGTTGTGGGGTGTAGTTTGGGAGAGAAATTTTGAGGGAAGTATTTACTTATGAATTGTTATTTATTGCTTTCATTTTAGTAGGTATAAGTAAGACTTATTATATAAACCTACCAAGGCCAAAATTACAAACCTAAACAAGATCGCTTCCATTGATTAGTAGATATGAATATCATTTTTTGAATCGGAAATTTTTGAAAGAAATTTATCTGATTCTTTTTTTATTGGATTAATATATTTTTTCTATTTATAGTATAGGTTTTTAGGATTTAAAAGGTTTAAAATTATGCTGTTATTACTATTTCGAGTTATTTGAAGGTTATTAATATTAGATTTCTATTATTTTTCCCGATAATATAATATATTATTAACTTAGTTATTAGAATTTTAAAAGGGAAAATTAAGGATTTTTAAGCCCTTTTTAGAGGATTCGTAGAGGCTATTAATTATTATTTGAGCCTGTTTATAAATATTATAGATCCGGCTCTTTTAGGATTATTTTGCTTTTTTTATACCGGAATAAATGAATTAAGGAAATTTTATATAGAATAATTCTTTGCGAATATTATTCCGGATTCGTTTATTCATTTTTCGATTATTTTTAAAGCTTTTAAGGTTTTTTAGAATTCTATTATAAAGAATAATTTTTTTGAAAATTCTTTTAAAATATAGATTAATTTAAATATTTTAGCTTTTAATTTAAAGGAACCTTTTTTTATATTTTAAAACTAATAATTTCGTATTAATAATTGCTTTTTTATTCGATTTATTAAAGATTATTTTATTCGTAAATATTCTAATTATAGTATTAATTCTTTTTTAAGGGAATCTTTTAAAATAATAAAGCTTTAATATCTTTTTATTAAGGTTTAAAAGATTCTTTTTAGATTTATTATAATTCTTATTTTTAAAGAAATTAAAGTAATTCTTTTAATTAAATTAGAAGAGATTTATAAGGTTTTTTAATTAAATATTAAAATAAAAAATCTTATTAATTAATCTATTTTTAGATTTAATAATATTTCTAAGAATATTAAATGTTTTTAATATTAGATTAATACTTAATATATTATTTATTTCCTTTAGAATATAATAAATATTAAATCCGTATTATATAAATATATTTATGATTAATTAATTATATTTATTTTTATGATTAATAGGTTTGAGGTTATATAATATGAAATTTACTTTAATTTCTATAATATTAGAGCTTATATTAGGCTTTTAATATATTGTTTTTATGGTTTTAAAAAATATATTAAATGCTTTTATTTCTTTTATAATAATATTATTATAAATTATAATTATAATTATAAGTATATATATTACGTAAATAATTATATTACCGATTCTTTTAATTATTAATTTATTTTCTAATATGATTTTAAATTATTTAAGAAATAAAAATAATTAATTAAATATTTTATAAATAATTATAAGATTAAATATATAAAGAAATCCTTTTATATTATATTAAATTTTAAAATTAAAATTTTTAAGAATTATATAAAAATAAATAACTTTTGGATTTAAATTCTAAATAAAGTTATTTATATTATTTTATATTTATTAATTTTAAATAAGTTTTAATATATCGACTTTAATTTATAAAAAGATTTTTATATATTTAATTTTAATTTTATAATAGATTATAATATTATTTTCCTTTTATATTTTAAATTTAATTTTATAATTTTATAAACTCTTATAAATTTATTATTCTCTCTTTTTAATATAAATATAAAAAGAAATCTCTTCTCGAATTTAATTCTATTCGATTCTAAAAAAGGAGTTAGAAATTTCTTAAATAAATAAATTCTAAACTTATTTAATTTTATATTTATTAGAATTAAAAAATTATATCCTATTCGATTCTAAATTATAATTACTATTTTAGCTATTAAATCTAATATTTCTTTTAATAATTAGATCTTTAATAAACTATTTTACGTTATATTTATTATTAATTATTTAATTTAATATAATTAATTAAGTTTTATTTATAAATTTTAATATAAAAATTAGAGATTTAATATATATTAAAATTTATATAAATAATAATTCTCTTTTATAAATTTTTAATATTTATAATATTTTCTCTAAAAGTATTATTATTAAAGAAGTTATAAATTTAATTATTAAATCTAAACTTTTTAAAATATATAATCTTTTTATAAGAAATAATTTTAATTTTAAATATATTTATTAATAATTATATTTTATATTAATATCTCGAATATTTAAGCTTCTATTTTTATTAATTAGATTAAAAAGAAAAATCTTTATCTTTTATTTTTTTCTAATTCCGATATATATAATACTTATAACATATTTAATCTTTTCTTTTATTTTTTTAATCTTCTTTTTAATAATATTCGAATTAAGATTAATCCTTTTTTTAATATAAGATTAAATTATTAATCAATTAAAATTTTATTTTATTTTTTAAGGAATATAAATATAAAGTAGATTCTTTTTAGAAAAAATATTATTGATTTTAAGCTTTTTTTATAATTTTTAAAAATCGAATTTAATAATAATTAATTTTTTAAGCTTGTTTTCAATTTATTTCTTTAATAATTTAATAATTTAATTAAATTTCTTATAAATTCCTTTTATATTATATATAAGGGAAATATAAAATAGATTATAAGAACGGATTAAAACTAATTCTAATAGAATAATAAATATAATAATATAATTATTAATTCAAAATATTATTAAAAAAATGGGATAATTCTTAATATAATATATAAATTTTAAAAAGAGTTTAAAAGAATTATAATTTAAATGAAAAATTCTTATTTTTAAAAATTAATTAATAAGATAAAAGAAAGGAAAAATATATTTAAAATTTATAATTAATATAAATTAATCAATATTTATTATTTTCTTTTATTTAAGAATTCTATTAATAATTTTATTAGCTTTATTAATAATAAAAAAAAACGTTTTTTTTATAAAAGTTTTTTTATAAATAAAATAAAAATAAAGGATATTCTTTTTAATATTCTTATAATATTCTTATAAGTTTTATTTTTTATTCTTTTTAAATAAAAGGAAATTAAAGATATATTTTCAAAAACTTTTTTATAATTTTTAAAGAAGATGAATTTATTATAAATATTTTTAAAATAATTTAATTATTAATTTTAGAAATAGTTTTTAATTTTTTTAAGAATATTTTAATATAAGGCCTTATAAGGTGGGTTTCCGGTTTAGTAATTTATTTATAGGATGGGTTATTTAATAGGAATCTATTTTATAAGTCCTTATAAGTTTTTATAGGATCTTATATAAGGTTTTAATATTTTATTATTAATTATTATAGTTATATTTTAATAAAATTTTAATTTTATATCGATTTTATCTTTTAATTAATATTTATATACGTTATAAACCGAATTGTTTAAAAATCGAATATATATTATATTATAAGTTAATTTTAATTATAAGCGAAAAAAGTATTATAATATAGCTCTTTATTATTATAATATTAATTAAATAATTAAAATCGTTAAAATCAAGAGATATATCGAATAATATTATTAAATCTCGGAATAGAAGTTTAAATTCCGAATTAAAGTTTAATAACGTTATTTAAAGTTTCTATAATATAGCCTTAAAAGAGAGTTTTAATTTCATGATTTAATTTTTATTATAATGTATTATGAATCGAATTTTATATAAGTTAAGTATATATTATATTATGGTATATTAGGTTTTCTATTATATTCGAAAAAAATATTATAATATATACTTTAATTATTATATAATTAATTGATTAAAATATTTATTAAATATTAGTATTTTTTATATAGTTTTTTAATAGATATCTATGAAAACTTATAGATCTTTATTAGCTTATCTTATAATTTATAGGTTCCGTGTTGAGAATAAGTGGGATCTTGAGAGTTGGCAGCGTGTTGGGGCACTAAGCTAGGGCCACTTAATGGCACTAGCTTCTAGGGGATATGAAGCATCAATACCATCACTTCTTACCCCTAGCTACGTTCCCTGCTTAGTGAACCTGGGAATCATCCTCCCAGAATTCAATATTCCGATTAATTCGTTTAATCTATTTTATAAATAATTTATAAAATGGATATTTATGAAATATAAAGATTTATAATAAGGCTTAGATTTTCCGTTTAATTATTATTATAATTATTCTTAAATTAAATAAACCGGATAATTCCTTTTTTTATATATATTAATTTATTTCTTTTCTTTTTATTTTAGGAAAGAATTTAAAAAAATTAATTATAAAATGATTTTTTTAAATTATAATTATATTTAAAGTTCTTATAATAAATCAATTTAGAATTCTTTTATTTAAAATATATATTAATTTTATTATAATTTTATTTTATAATATTAAGAAAGCTTTTAATAAAAGCTTAAAAACTATTATATTTAGTTTAAATATTGAAAGAACTTTTAATATTATATTATATAAATAATTAATTAAAAGAATATAAGAATAAAAATAATTAAAATAATTAATTTAATAGATTTCTTTTTAATTAATAAATTAATTAGGATTAAAATTAATAATCAAGTTAAT
Organism: Hymenotorrendiella dingleyae; assembly: GCA_003988905.1. NCBI lineage: Eukaryota > Fungi > Ascomycota > Leotiomycetes > Helotiales > Helotiaceae > Hymenotorrendiella > Hymenotorrendiella dingleyae. The sequence continues at coordinate 74,415 of QYAP01000410.1, forward strand.
ATTTTTATATTTCTTTATTATAATTTTCTTTAAAAATATTTAATTTTATTTATATTTTTTATATTTTATATTATAATTCTTTTTTTTAAAGGATTAAATATTTAATGATTAATTCTTAATTTAATTATATAAATAATATAAATTCTTTAATATATTCTTTTTGATAAAAAGAGAATATAAAGATTCTTATTTAATAAATAAATATTATTTTAAAACAAAATAAAAAAGAAGGAATTATATTTAATTTAATTAAATTAAAATTTATTTATTTTTATTTAAATTTATATTAATCTTAATTAGTTAATTATATATATCTTTTTTTCTTTTAATCTTTTCTTTCTTAAATATATAAAATATATTATTATTATTAGAATTATTTATATACGCGTATATTTATAAAACTAATATTATTTAATAATTAATTTTATAAGAAATAATTATAAAATAATAAAGTTTTAATTAAAAAAGAAACGATAAAAATATTTAATTTTTTGTCGTTTATTAAAGAAATTAAATCCTAGATAATTAATCCTTTAATTAAAACTTTAAAGTATTTAGAAATTAAATAATTAAAATATTTAATCTTTTATTATTTATGAAAGAATCTTAATATTTATTATATAAAAGAAAAAGAAATTATATTTAAGATATTTAACTTTTTAAATAGAATTTTAAGAATTTTATTTTTATAGAATTTTTAATATTAATTATATAATATTTTTACTTTTCGATGATCTTTTTAATTTCGGAAATAATAAAAATATAAAAATAAAAATTAATATAATTTTTTTAAATTTTATTAATGTTTTAATAAATTTGATATTATTTCTATTATTCTTAAAAATAACGATAATAATAATATTTTTATATATTTAATATTTATAAAAAAGAAATAATAATAATAATTTTATATAATTATTATATGTAGGAATTGAATGAGGTTTATCTGGATCTCTGATTTCTAGGTCTAAGGGCATATGGCCAGTTTATATGAAAGCTACGTACAGGGGTACGTACAG